>JANUYF010000004.1:64593611-64771111 GCA_026167975.1 Phrynosoma blainvillii
TGGAGACTAGGGTTCAATTCCCGGTTCACCCATGAAACCCACTGGGTGACCCTGGGCCACTGGTTGACTCAGCCACAGGGAAGGCAATGGCAAGCCTCCACTGAAAAATCTTGCCAAGAAAACCCCATGATAGGGTCACCTTAGAATTGCCGTAAGTTGGAAATGACTTGAAGGCACACAGCACACACAGTGCATAATGTGAATCCCACACTATAAACTAGTTAATCTTAACTATTATTGTTGTTGTTGAAACAAAATAGCTTCATTGTTTTAAGCAAGTCACATTTCAGATTAGCCACAGTTTATAAGAATCAAACTACCACCACAAGCCACAGTTAAAAATGGAAGCAAGAACTTCCAAATAGCTCCTCACAACCTCATGGGTTTATCATGACATCCAAATTGACCCATTGGGCCCAGATTTTTTTGAACACAAAGACTCAAGATTGTGATCTTTTCCCCTAAAATAGGTTGCGTACTATGCTATAATGGCTAGATTTAGTATTTACACAACAGTTCTGAATGTTCATAGAAGCTCACACACACACAGACAGCATTATGATCCTTCCAACAGCCTTGCATATTATCCTCATATTGGATTCAGTTGACTTAGGGGGGTTGCAGACTGCCAGAAATAGTGCAAATTGAGTCCACTTTTAGGGTTAGGGTTAGTGCTAGGGAATCATGGGAATTGTTTTTTTTCTGAGATATTGAGCCTTCTCTGTCAGAGAGCTCTGGTGCAACAATAAAATACAGTTCCCATGATTCCCTAGCACTAACCCTAACCCTAAAAGTGGACTCAATTTGCACTATTTCTGGCAGTCTGCAACCCCCCTTAATCAGAGAAATAGTCACTTAGCAAAGACTAACTACTAAGTTGATAGAAAGGCTAGATCTGAGCTGAGTTATCGAAATAGTCCTTTAGGTGCATTTGTTGTTGTTTTTGTTGTTATATGCCATGAAGTCAGTTGGCCATCTTACACAAGGGGCGGAACAGACAGGCAGGAAAAAGTGGCTTGAAGCTGCCTTTTCCGAAGCCACATTGAAACCTCACCAACCACACCACCGGCTCCCAAGGTGGCTGGAGTGTGCATGTCATGACCACACAGCATGGCTTCAAGCCACACCACTGGGTACTTTTTTTTGTTTTACTGTCTCCACCACCATCCTTGTGCACCTTTGCAGGAGTGCACTGCCAGTGATTGACATCCCATTGCATTGCTCTCCCTGTGAACCTGCACACATTTGCATGTGTAGCACTTCACCAGGACATGGCATCAGAGCACAGGTGTGTCCCTGCAGACGCCAGCAAGGTACAATCATGCCTCCCTTCATCCTCTCCTTCACCCTATGCCCCCTCTTTGACTATCTGTTTTGTGAATGTTGTACTCATCTCCATGAGAGGTTCCGTGGTTTCTCTTTTGGGCATTGCCACCCCCACCACTTGTGTACAACAGCTCTGTTCCTTTTAAATGCATTATTAGGGTTAGGGTTCAGAAAGAGCACCCCTTTAGAGCCACACCAATGTTGGTGCATTTATATGCATGTGTGAAGGTGCGGACTTTCTGGGAAGAAGCGGGGAAAAGCAGCTTCTTTCTGAAGTGGCTTTTCTCCTCATAAGATGGCTAGAGGGCGCTTTCAAGCTGGCTTCAAAGCGTGCATCATCTAAATGCTCAGCCTTGAAGCCTGCCTGAAACCTGTTTATTTTGCCCATCTGTTTCACCCCTAAGAAAGACCTCCAAGAGACTATTATTAACAACCCAGCTCAGATCTTGCAAACTCAAGGCCATGGCTTCCTAGGTTGAGTCTATCTGTAATTTGATCTTCCTCTTTTTCAACTGCCTTCAACTTTCCTGAACATTATTGTCTCTTCTCGTGATCATGTCATCTCGTGATATGTATAAAACATAATAAACTGCCAATTTGGGTTTTGTGAGTTCAGGTTTGATTTGCTCCGATGCATATATTTGTCTTTTGGGCAGTCAATAGTATCTCTAGAACATTCCTGCAGCACCATTTTTCAGATGAACTTATTTTCCCCCATCTGCTTTCTTCATTGTCCACCTTGCACAACCATATATAGTGATCAGAAATACTATGGCATGAACGATCCTGACTTTGGTATGCTACAAATTTTAGTTGGCCTTCTGTATCCACAGATATTTTTTATCCACGGATTTGAGCATCCACAACTTGAATTTAAAAAAGAAATCCAAAAAACAAACCTTGATTCTGCCATTTTATATAA
The DNA here is from genome assembly GCA_026167975.1 of Phrynosoma blainvillii. Classification (NCBI taxonomy): domain Eukaryota; kingdom Metazoa; phylum Chordata; class Lepidosauria; order Squamata; family Phrynosomatidae; genus Phrynosoma; species Phrynosoma blainvillii. The sequence goes on from JANUYF010000004.1 coordinate 64,595,860, forward strand.
GGGACACCATTTTACTATCCATTATATTTAATGTGGCTTGAAAATCCATGGGATTTTGGTATCCATGGAGGGTCCTGAAACTAAACCTCAGCAGATACCAAGGGCCCACTATATGTGTAAATTCTTCCATATCCTTGTGAAATGTCACAAGTTATAAAAGGAAGCCAATTTGCAAGGAATACATTCTGTAAATGAAATCACATTAAAGAATTATGAGTCTGAACTGAAGTAATGTCCACAGTGAAGTGTCCACTCTCAATTCACTGGGGTGACTGAAGAAATCTCAGCTGACCTGTATGTAGAGAGATCTTGTAACACTTTTGAGACTAACTGAAAGAAGTTGGCAACATGAGCTTTCGTAGACTTCAATCTACTTCCTCAGATGAAGTAGACTGAAGTCTACAAAAGCTCATGCGGCCGACTTCTTTCAGTTAGGGGGGATGCAGACGGGCAATCCTGGGAAGCAGAGGATTGGGGCCGAGGCTGCCCCATGCCTCGGCCCCAATCCACCCTTTTGCTGTCCCTGAAAGGAGCGCCAAAACGTCGATCCTTTCAGAACCGGCAAAAAGGGCACCTGAAAAGCTGCCACAGGGCTCTTTTGCGCCACTTCCAGCGCAGCGCATTAAGACGCTGCGCCGTGATGACGTCTTTGGCGTGGGGTTGGGGTGCCCGACATGTGGCTGCCCCTCCCCTTCCCTGCCTCCAAGCGCCGTCTGTAGAAGCCCTTAGTCTCAAAGGTGCTAGAAGATCTCTCTACATACTGATTCTACAGACTATCAGGAGCTGACCTGTACTCAATATGCCAGATGTTATTTGTGCTACTAACTTCTGTCAATCATGTGTTCTGCCAATATACCTTGGGTCTACATGAAGCAGGACAACTTTAGACTCACCCTATTGTCCACCAACCCAAAATACTATCTAGATATCTATGCTTGCTCAGTTTTAAATATCCTACATATGTCATTCTTTTCATATTAACATGTTTTGGCAACAGTTGCTTTATGACTCCCACCACAATGGTACTTTGCCTCCCCCTGTAAACTTCCAAGTGTTTAATACTGTATAAGCAGTACTTGCAGTGGTTTGTATAGAAAGAGATCTTGTAGCATCTTTGAGACTAAGGGGGGTTGCAGACTGCCAGAAATAGTGTGAATTCAGTCCAATTTTAGGGTTAGGGTTAGAGTTAAGGAACCATGGGAACTGTATTTTATTGTGGCATCAGAGTTGTCTGACAGAGAAGGCTCAATGTCTCAGAAAAATAACAGTTCCCATGATTCCCTAGCACTAACCCTAACCCTAAAAGTGGACTGAATTCACACTATTTCTGGCAGTCTGTAACCCCCCTAAATGAAAGAAAGAAATTGGTAGCATGAGATTTTGTAGACTTTAGCCTACTTCCTCAGATGCACTTGATGGGGTGGAAAGCCCAGGGTCAGACCTAAGTAAGTCATTTGTGTGCGAGAATGTCAATTCAAATTCAGAATCCTGTGAACATGAAAATGAGCATAGAAATGGAAATGCCACCTTACTTCCATATTCAGAAGATTTTGAGTTTGAATTGACATTGCTAGACAATGCAACTGTTAGGTTCAACATCTTTATCAATGACTTGGGGGTGAAGCAGAAGTTCTGAGGCCACACTCCAGTCCAAAGGACCAGATTAAAAAGGAATCAATTTGAATTGACTTCTGGCCAGTGCAGCTTGGCCTGCTTTGGAAGCGGGCCATTCGGTCACCGCAGTCCCAGCACAATCACAGCCAGAGGCCACTCTTTCACAGCCATCTGCTTCACCCCCAAGTCATTGATAAAGATGTTGAACAGCACTGGGCTAAGGACAGAACCCTGTGGCACCCCACTAGTCACTTCTCTCCAAGATGAAGAGGAATCATTGCTGAGCACCCTTTGGGTTCAGCCAGTCAACCTATTACAAATCCACCTAACAACTGCATTGTCTAGCCCAACTGCATTTTACTAGCTTGTCTGTAAGAATATCGTGGGGGACCTTGTCAAAGGCTTTAAAAGCAAAGCAAGATATGCTATATTCACAGCATTCCCTTCATCTACTGATAAGTTTATCAAAAAAAGAGATCTGATTAGTCTGGCATGACTTGTTTCTCAGAAACCCATATCGCCTTTTTAGGATTATGGCATTCCCTTCTAAATATTCACAGACTCTCTGTATAATGATCTGCTCTGGAATCTTTCCTGGTATTGATGTCAGACTAACTGGGCCATAATTGTTTACATCTCTAAAACTAGAGATGTAAAGAGCTAGAAAAAATCACTTTTTCCCTAGAAAAATGGAAAAATAGATTATGGATATCTTCTTTTAGAATGATGAATAAAATGTTTAAATCTAAGTGATCACATATTAACTGTTCCAAAATCTTTTCTGAAAATATGTGAGAGGAAGATGTTTCTGGAAGGCTATGAATAGCATCAGATCATTACAACTGCTGGTCTTGGTTTCCTTTCCAGTTCATTTTATGGAAATAAGTGTGTTATGTCTGCTTTGTATTGTGGACAACCAATGGAAGCAAACTAATTTTTTGTTTTACTACTAAAGTTTTGCTCTTTTTGTTGTTGTTGTTTGTTTTGTTTTGTCTGTTCCCCAACCTGGCAAAACCAGAGGATCCTTATAATTAAGATGTTCCTTAGAGTACAAAACTTTCTTTCCTCTGAAAAAGTAGTGTTCCTGCACAAAGTAACCTCCATTGTGCTTGGGTCTCAGTGGCTAGAGACAGCCCCTTCCTCCAGATTCCAAATGCCATTGCTCTGCCCTCTAAGGGAGAAGAAAAGAAACCAGCATCTCCTGAACATAATCCTCTCTCAAGTTGCCATCTCCTTTTCTTTGTCTATCATGTCTTATTTGATGGTAAGGCTGAAGGGCAAGGAACTGTCACATTCACTATCTTGTATGTCTCTCTGGGAACATTTTTGGCTGAGTGTGGAGTATAAATACTTTAAATATTTTTTTTAATGAAGAACTGATAGCACAAACCTAGGAATACTTACTTGGAAGCAAGTGCAATTTTATTAATTGGAGGAACTCTCAAGTTAATGAACACAGCACTGCATTCTGAGGCACCTCTCACTACTAAACTCAATCCCACCCAAGTCCACACACTTGACTGCCTCCCCTACCTTGTGTCCAGAAAGTTTCATTTTTGCCAGGATATGATAATACTGAAGAAGCTCTGAAGAATTCATTTTATAAGGTCATCTATACCTTCAATTATGCAGCTCTACTGTAAACCAACACAAGAGTTGTGACCTATGAAAAACATATTCTGAGTAAAAACAAACATAAACCTGCTTTTTTTAAATTAAATTATATTAATATAGAAGTGAAATGATACACTGTTATACCTTCAACTGAGCTGAACAATGAGGTAAAGCACATTTTAGCTCTAGCTGATTTTTCAGAAGATTCTTTAGCCTGTTTTAAAAAAAAAAATTAATGAACACAAAATGAATAATCATTAGCAAAAAGTATTCTTTGGTATTTGCATATATTATATTTGTTTACCTTGTTGAGAGTGCAATCCTACATCTACTTAACCAGAAAGCAAACTCTATCAATAGGAATTATATCATATAAGACTGTGCTTTAAATCAATATTTATATCTTATATTCCCAGCACAAGTGTCCCCAGAGAGGCTTGCAATCATATTTTAAAATACATAAAATAAATTAATATGCAACAAAGAACAATACTATATTCATGTGCTGCCCATTATCGTGTACAGCAGGGGTAGGAAACCTATGGCCCAGGGGCCGGATGCGGCCCCCCAAGGCCTTTGGACCGGCCCCAGGTGGTCCTGCCGCCGCCGCCGCCTGCCATATTGATATTGATTATTGTTGTTATTACTTGTTCTTGGGGTTTTCTTGGCAAAATCTCCACAGGGGTTTTGCCATGGCTTTTCTGGGGCTGAGAGAGTGTGCATGCATATTTTTTATTTTATTTTTTATTTTTATTTATTTGTTTGTTTGTTTGTTTGTTTTTGGTGCTTCAGCCCCCCAATTGTCTGAGGGACAGCAACCCGGCTGCCAGCTCAAAAAGGTTGCCTACCCCTGGTGTACAGTAACAAGCCAACTGGAAGTTCTGGCCATAATAAATACAGTTATAACCTCAACTGCTTAATAATATCTGGGCCAACATGCAAAGCAATGGACTGTCAAGAACACTTTGCTTTTGTTGGATAATGGCAAAATAAAGCCCTTGCTGGGAGAGTAAGAACAGTGGCCCGATAGAAATGAAGCCATGGCTCTGAATGTGTGAAACATTTGTTATTTCAAAACTCTTAAGCCACAATAGGCCTCAGAGCAAGATCCAAGATCCAGTAAGATACAATAAAAAACAGAATGTAATCATAAAGCTATTTAAAAGTCAGTAACATGTAAAAGGACAGATTAACCAAGTAAAATGCCCAGATAAACATTTGTGTTTTGTGATCCCATTTAGCAACAAACACACCTGTTAAGTAAGAAGCCACATTCTGTAGAGACTGAAACTGCTGTCTTTAAGGGAAGCCCTTAAAACAACATACTACAGTGAAACACCTGGAGACTATCAGAGCATGGTTCTTACCCAGGAAAATTTAGGGCATGCTACCCACTGAGGCCACTTCAGCCTCAAGTGATAAACTAGACAAGGTACACGTCTCTGTTCATTAAGGGGAAGTGTAATTCATTTGGAACAGATTCCAGGAATGAGCTGGAACAGACACAGGAACAACCAACCCACAGGGCCTCCATCTTATCATTAAAACTTCATTTTATTGGCCCTTGTCTAGCACGATTTAGCATAAACAGTTGTTTTCTGTTAAATAGCTATAAAGATTAAGACTGCAAGGTTTAATTGAATCAACTGATCAACTTCATTTCATTATCAGTTCAGTTCTTCAGTTCAATCAACTGAAGAGTTACAATTGACTAATTGATGAGGACCAATTGTAACCAAACAAAGTAAACTTTAATTCACCAGGATAGGAGTTACCGGTAATTTATTTTTAGAGAATAATAGGAAATATTAAATATGTCTTTGCTTTCCAACCATCAGTGGTAACTTTTGTTCATTAAATTGAAAATTATCATCATTATTACAAGCACTACAATAAGGTTTGTATAGTTAGGCTGTCTTAGAATCAGAAGATTAAGCAACAGAGAAACTCTTTAAAATCCTGCATAATTAGAGTTCAAAACTCTCACATCAAAACATGTAGCCACCTTGACCCCCAGTTCTGGAAGAAAAGGTAGTACCTAAGCAAAATGAATGAATTAATTACAGTGATAGATTTTACCTCCAGTGAAGAAGCCCTCTGAAACCCATCACCACATCGAAGCCAGGCACTTGAAATGGAAGCAGCAACTACAGGTTGCCCTGCATTTCTCTTCCCTTCCCTTACAGGCATCTCATCCGGAAAAGAGGCAAATTCTGTGCAAAATGCTCGTTTTCTCTGTAAATAAAAATTTATTTCAATCTTCAGTGATATTTTTAAGAGTTTGAAAGGAATGTATGTGCACAACAATCAGTCTCTAATTTGCCTCATTTTAACGGCCTAATTAAGGAAATTCAAACAAAAATCCATCAGTGATACCTTTATTAGTCAACCAAAATGCACAATATACTTGCTGAAAGCTTTTGAAGCTCCATGGGCTTCTTCTTCATCAGGCAAGATGTTACAAACCAAACAGGAGAAAAACAATTGGAGATGTTAGTCAGATGTCTACATGTTGTTTCAGTCTTTAGTTAAGACAGTATGTGATGGGGAGGATATATTTTGCAGGCAGGCTCCTCTTCCTTCTGGTCCTGTGGCCTCACTGCAATGGAGACATATTGGATTGCAAAAGAGGGGTCCCTGTTGAGATGCAAATGGATTTTAAATTTCCTGGACTTTGCAAATCTCCCTATAGCCACAGAGCCAGAAGGAGGAGCCGCCTGCCTGCAAAAGATTTCCTCCCCACCATATACCATCTTAACTAAAGACTGCCTACAATATGTAAGCATCTGATTAACATCTCCTATTTTCTCCTGTTTGGTTTGTAACATCTTGTCTGATGAAGAAGAAGCCCATGGAGCTTTGACAGCTTGCAACAAGTATATTGTGCATTTTGGTTGGCCAATAAAGGTATCACTGATGGATTTTTATTTGAATTTGTTAAATAGCCAACACAGCTACCCATGAATGCTTTCAACCTAATTAAGGGTAAGAGGAACCTTACTGTTGTCAGAATTATGAAATAACACTGGGAATCAAAAACTTTTAGTAAATTACCACTAACCATCCAGAGATTTATCAGTAGATCCTGAGCTTTCTTCTAATCATCCTTAGTCTGTTGTTGTGTACCTTCAAGTCATTCCTGTCTTATGGTGAGCCTAAAGTGAACCAGTCATGGAGTTTTCTTCAGAAGATTTGTTCAGAGGAGGTTTCCCATTGCCTTCCCCTGAGGCTGAGAGCATGTGACCCAAGGTCAAGCAATGGGCTTCATGGCAGAGCTAGGAATTGAACCCTGGTCTCCAGTCGTAGGCTAATGCTCAAACCACTATGCCATACTGGTTCTCGAAGTCAAAAGAAAAAGCTCATGCTGCCAACTTTTTTCAGTTAGGGCCTCTGCAGACTGCTAGAAATAGTGCAAATTGAGTCCACTTTAAGGGTTAGGGAATCATGGGAACTGTATTTTATTGTGACACCAGAGCTCTCTGACAGAGAAGGCTCAATGTCTCAGAAAAAACAAACACAATTCCCATGATTCCCTAGCACTAACCCTAACCCTTAAAGTGGACTCAATTTGCACTATTTCTGGCAGTCTGCAAAGGCAATTAGTCTCAAAGGTGCCACAAGATCTCTCTACATACTTTTAAATTGATGTGTATTTTAACTGATGTGTTTTAACTAATCTGGTGTGTCTTAATTGCTGTTGTTCCCCGCCTCGAACCAAGGGGAAAGGTGGGAAATAAATAAATAAATAAATAAATATTATTATTACTATTATTATGCTCTTTCCCAAGAACTGACGGAAAAGTCTTTTATAAGGCTTCTTAGGCTGTGAATGAGGACACTGCAACTCTAATGCAAGCTATGTCTAATTAACCATTTGTAGGCTGCTCTGATAGCCTTTAAGCTGAAGAGCGGGGTATAAATACTCCAAATAAAATAATAAAATACTAAATAGCAATGTGAGCAGGTATTTGCCATCTTAAGTTATAATGTATCAGTATTTGGCATGCCATTCTCCAGAGCATTTGGTACCAGGTCAAGGTGGAATTGTCACAAAACTCCAGCAACTAAAGGGCATAGTTTCACATTTCAAATTGCACCAATTCTGTCTCCCAGGGATAGATAAACAAGCTTCACATCAACATTAATTTCTACTATGATCCAAATTGGGCACAGCAAACCACTTTCATCATATATAGTCTGGTCTGCCAATGTTTCATAAATATAGGGACATACCGAAAATGTATTTTTAGTACGTCCCTACAAATAATGTAGTTTCTTTTCAAGTTGTTATATAAAGGCCAGAGTGACTGAATGGGAATCACTCCATCCTATCCTGCCAAAGTCCCATAGATCTCCCTCCATGCAAACCTAAAATATACAAGCTTCCTCCCACTTAAAACCAAAAGACATCCTCAGGAGGCTTAATCTTAACCTGGGTTTATTGTTGTATAATATCTATATCCCTCTGTTTCCATGGGGCTGTTTGAATAAACTTCCACAGTGAAGAAATAATCCAGGTCGAACCCGCTTTAACTGTCCAGGCCCAATGCTATGGAATTCTGTGAACTGTAGTTTTGGGAGTCACTGAGCCTCTTGGTGCCACCACAAACTACAATTTCCAGAAATCCATAGCATGGAGCCATGGCAGTTATGAAAGTGGTGTCAACCAGGATTTATCTCTGCAGTGTGGATGCAGCCCCAGTCTACTGCAGTCTAAACAACAAAAGAATCTCCAGGAATGTTCATGACTGGCAAATGAGGTGCCTCTGGGCATGTACAGAAGGCCTCCAACAAACTACAGCTCCCAGAATTCCAAAGCACGTTCATGACTGGCAGATGAGGTGCCTCTGGGCATGTACAGAGTGCCCTTCAACAAACTACAGCTCCCAGAATTCCAAAGCACGTTCATGACTGGCAGATTAGGTGCCTCCGGACATGTACAGAGTGCCTCCCAACAAACTACAACTCCCAGAATTCCAAAGCATTGAGCCACGGCGCCTAAGGTGGTGTCGAACCGGATTATTCCTGCAGTAAGGCATGCAGCCTCCATTCTCCCTCAGCTAAAATAACACTGACAACTCCCTCTTCCTTGCATGCCTTTCCCCCCAATAATACCTTCCTGGAGAGCATCTCTTTTCCTCACAGCAAACTTTCCAGGCACCACGTGACCTGAAGGCGCCGCTTTGCGGGACAGAAGCCCTGACTCCGCCCCCATTCTGTGAAGAGACTCAGGCCACGCCCCGTTTCATCTGCCGAGCCCCTGATTGGTGGAGGCGGGGAGAGAGGGAGAAATGCGCGGAACGGAGGCGGGGAAGGGAGGCGGCTTTGGCTACACTTTCTCGCTCCCGCCGCCAGGGCCCCTCTGTTCCTTATAATTCCCGGCGGTCGGCCGTTGGTGCGCATGCGCCCTGCATAGACATTCTTGTTTGTCATCAACACACCCAAATTCCCCTCAGGCCTCCTCATAAGCTTGCAATGTGTTCCTTTCAAGTGGTTTCAGACTAACAGGGGGTCGACCCTACCGTGTGGTTTTCTTGGCCACTTTTATTTTATTTTATTTCAATGCTGCCTTTCTCACAGAAAGAGACCCAAGGTGACTCATAAGTAAAAACATTAAAAACGTATTACAAAGATTAAAACCACAAAAAAAAAACCACCAACAAAACAAGCAAAGATTTGTTCAGAGGAGGCTTGCCCCTGAGGCTGAGAGAGTGTGACTTGCCTAAGGTCACCCAGTGGGTTTCCATGGCCCAACTGGGACTCGAACCCTGGTCTCCAGGAGTCACAACATCAAGGTGACTAGGTGTCCTAACCGCAAAGGAGGACAAGGAACCCAAAGCTGTAGGGTGTGCAAGAAAAATGGAGGACATGACCAAATAACAAACAAATGCTCATATAAGTATAAATTCATGCTTCTTAAGTCATGCTGGAAATGGAGGGCTTTTTGGAATTCCTTCTGGACAGAAGGTTGAAATGTAGGATGTGTCCGGGAAAAGGAGGACATCTGGTCACCCTATTCAACACTCAAACCACTACACTATGCTGGCTCTTAACATAAGGCTCATAACATAGAGACTAATCCTAATTTAATATATTGATGTGAGCCAGCATAACGTAGTGGTTTGAGTGCTGGACTACAACTCTGGAGACCAGGGTTCAATTTCCAGCTCAGCCATGAAACCCACTGGGTGACCTTGGGTGAGTCACACTCTCTCAACCTCAGTGGAAGGCAATGGCAAACCTTCTCTGAATAAATCTTGCCAAGAAAACCTCATGATAAAGTTGCCTTAGGGTGGTCATAAATTGGAAGAAATGACTTGAAGGTACACAACACATTTATATGTTTAGCCACACTGTAAAGGTTTACAGTGACTAAGGACTAAGGATAAAGGTTTGACTCTGAGCCTCTTGGTGGAATATCTTTCAAAGGAGAGCCGCACAGTGTAGTGGTTTTGAAAGTTGGACTCTTGATTCTATCTACAATCACTGCAGAAATAATGCCGTTTGATACCACTTTAAGGGTTGTAGCTGGTTCCTATGGAATCCTAGGATTTGTAGCTTTACAAGGCCTTTAGTTTTCTCTGCCAAAGAGTGCTGGTGCCTCACGAAATTACAAATCCCAGGGTTCTATAGGATGGAGCCATGACAGTTAAAGTGGTATCAAACTGCGTTATTTTTACAGTGCAGATGCATTTTATAACTCCAGAGACCAAGCTTTCAATCCTCACTCAGCCATGGAAACTTACTAGGTGACCTTAAGCAAGTCACACACTCTCAGCCTCAGAGAAAGGCTAAGGCAAATCCCATCTGAAGAAATCTTGCCAAGAAAGGTCCATAATACAGTCACCATCAGTCAGAAACCACTTGAAGGCACACAACAACAACATGTTGCTTTTCCACTAAAGGCCTTTACAGACTGCCAGAAATAATGCAGCTTGTGACCACTTTAACTATCCTGGCTCAGTGCTAAGGAATCATGGAAACGGTAGTTTATTGTGGCACCAGAGCTCTCTGACAGAGAAGGCTCAATGTCCCAGAAAAAAATACAATTCCCATGATTCCCTAGCACTGAGCCAGGATAGTTAAAATGGCCTCAAGCTGCATTATTTCTGGCAGTCTGTAAAGGTCCTAAGACTATGATTCCTTATGCTCTTATTTGGGGGCACAGTCAAGGTTAAAGTAACCTCCACTGAACATACTGGGATGTACTTCTGAGTAAATACACATTAAGTTTGCTGTAAATCAGAATTTAAACAAGGAGTTTAGAAAGCACTGGTAGAATTAAAATAATTAGATTCCTTTGCAGATTGCCATGACTTTTTCTCTGATTTTCCATTTCAAACACACACTGAACCAGTTTGAAAGCTCCCATATGAGTAACAAGAATTTTGAGGTCAGGATTTTTGTATATTGCTCTTTTGTTTGCATTCCCTTGCTAACAACAGGAAAATGTCTGCCATAAAAACTATACAGTCATAAACGCTGTGCAAAACTGTTGTAACACATAAACCTCTTGAGGTTGCAACTAATCTGCAATCCTGGATCTTTTTGTCTGTGAGTATGCCTACTCTATAAAGGCCCATGATGAAAATACAAATATTTGCAAGGTGAAACATTATTTTTAGACAAACTACACTCACCTAGTCGGTTTTCTGACCTTAAGATGAGAGCTAGGACTCTTCGCTGCTTCCTACCTTAGAAGTGATGAAACCACTCAGGCTTTCTGTATTAGCTCAGTTCCATCATTGATTTGCATTTCCCTTTTGCTTGCTCACCTTCAAATGTACACAAAAGACAGATCTAGCAGCTCCTATGAATGAAGCTATAGTAGCTCAAAAGTAGCTCCTGTGCCACAGGCAAAAGGGTATGAGAGCTGGTTTGGTCAGTCTTCTTTCACCATCAAGATGCTTCAGGGTCTTCCTAGCCTCTGTAAATGTCATTGGTTATCATCCAGACACACATAACTTAAAATTATCTGTTTTCAGCAGCAGTTTAAAACAAATTAGATGTGATGTTGTAGATGCATGGAAGTATTTTCCTCTTTATTGTCTTGTGCTAAAAGCAATTGCAGAAGATGTTTTTGATTCAACCACAGCATAAAACACAGCTATGGAAAAATAGCCACAGCAGAGTTGCCTTGCAACAAGTGCCGCTGTGGACTACATATGCCATACAGACATTTTTAGGGGGGGCCGGCCACCTCAAGGGGGTCATAAATTGCACATACTTTGCTCCAAAATGCCCCAGAATGACCTCTGGGAGGTGTTGAGGACATTTTCATCATATTTTGGATCCACTAGATGCCCCAGGAAGTCAAGATAGTTTAAAAAATTCCCCAAATTATTTATTATTATTATTATTATTATTATTATGCCTCAGAATGACCCAAAACACTTTCTAGAGGGGTAGGAAGGTCTCTAAACATGGAAAGAATGCCCCCATGCCATCCAATAGAGCATTTGGGGGCAAAGTTTAATTAATATTTTTTTGCAGGAGCAGTGTGGTGCAGGGTAGAGTGCTCTAAGGTCTCCTGGGGGGCTAATGTGGCTCCTTAGCCTTGCACAATCGCCCACCTGTGACTTATAGCATTATGCTTGAAGCAAAAGAGACAGAAAGACTGCAGGCCTTTGCAGACTGCCAGAAATAGTGCAAATTGAGTCCACTTTAACTGCCCTGACTCAGTGCTAGGGAATCATGGGAACTGTAGTTTATTGTGGCACCAGAGCTCTCTGACACAGAAGGCTCAATGTCTCAGAAAAAAATACAATTCCCATGATTCCCTAGCACTGAGCCAGGGCAGTTAAAGTGGACTCAATTTGCATTATTTCTAGTGCACCAGGACCACACTTCCCTTGATCATGCTGGGACTGTGGTGACCACATGGTCCTGGTCCTGATCCAAGTCACAACCACGGTCCTGAACCAGGCTGCTGGAAGGAATAGATTATATCTGGTTCTTTTTGGCCCAGTTCTTCTTGCTTGGTGCTGCAGAGTAATTTAAGTTTCCTAAGGCTTTAGCCTTTGCAAAGGAAACAAAAATATTTAAATGTCAAAAATATCAAAGCCAAGTCTGTTAGGGTCTAGCTTTAAATGAGCAGAGTAGCAGAAGTGTGCTGTGGGGTTGAACAAATGGCCCCTAAGGGATGACGTCCTGCCACCCCTTTTGTTGCCAAATTGGGGCTGCACCAACCGCACGCCGCAGCCCCAATCTGGTAGTTTGCCACTCTAAGAAGAGTTGGCAAATGCTGCTCCTTTTTAGAGTGGCAAAAAGCCATCCTTGCAGCGGTGGTGGCAGCTTTTCGGCACTCCTTTGGTGCAGTGTGTGTGAACACTGTGCCAAGGGAGCACCCTGACGCCTCCCGCCATGCGGTGGGATGCACGGTGTGAGGATGACATGGGGCAGAGTCAGGGCGGCCGGCGTGCAGTCACCACACCCCCGCTCTGCCCCCAGGCCAGCCCTTGTGGCCGGTCTGTACAGCCCCTATGCTTCCCTAAGAACTTAGATGGACTCTAAAAACAACACAAGTAGCTTGAAGTTCAAGCAAAAGTTTACTAATGGCTTTTATCTATATTTACATAAAAGCTGTATCCTAATCTAGCTAGTGAATAGTTGAGGTAGAAAAGTAATCTTTGTCTCACCATATTTCCAAAGAAAGTTGAGAGAGGAGGAAGATGAAAAAACATGCAGTTCAGTTGGAATCTTGAGAGAACAGCTGTTACTCCCAAAGGAGGAGTGACTTAAATCACATAGGACATTATCACATGGGGAGTTGCGGGGAGAAAGTGGAAATAAATGGGACGAGCGGAAGACTTTAATTTACGGGATTTGTCCCGTTCCTCCTCGTCTGATAACTAAATTCGAATGTAAAAGGGGGTTAATTCGAACAAAAACCTGATCTTTTCAAATCCTCAAAAATCCTGAAAATGAAAAGATCAGGTTTTCGTTCGAATTAACCCCCTTTTAAATTCAAATTTAGTTATCAGACGAGGCGGAACGGGACAAATCCCGTAAATTAAAGACTTCCGCTCGTGCCCGTTTATTTCCACTTTCTCCCCGCGACTCCCCATGTGATAACGTCCATAGTTAGTGTGTGTGAGAGAGAGAGAGGAGTTTGCATGCAGGAGATCCCTATCTAAGGAGGGAGAAAGAAAATGCAAAAATTTTCCAACAGGCTTCCAGATGTGTTCAGGGTGTGTATCGTCTAAATGCCATGGCCCCAACACAGCCTGAAGCTGCAACATTTTGCCCATGTGTTTAGGACCCATAGAGCCTTTGCAGACTGCTAGAAATAGTGCAAATTGAGTCCACTTTAAGGGTTAGGGTTAGGGAATCATGGGAACTTAATTTTATTGTGGCACCAGAGCTCTCTGACAGAGAAGGCTCAATGTCTCAGAAAAAAATACAATTCCCATGATTCCCTAGCACTAACCCTAACCCTTAAAGTGGACTCAATTTGCACTATTTCTGGCAGTCTGCAACCCCCCATAGTCTCCTATCTCATCACTTCGTCACAGATCCAACCTAAATTGGAATTCCTTGTTTGCTCCTCTCCCACCCCCACCATCTTTAGCATTATGCCCATGTTACACTCTGATCCAGGAAAACTGAAGTAAATCTGGCTCAGAAGAGGCCTAACTGCTGCCAGAGCTTCAGAAAAAATAGAGGAGGACAGTCCTGAGATCTGTCTTTTCTCAGAGTTCTCTTCAACTTTCTTAAAGAGGCAGTAATATCATGATCAATAAAAGCAATGGTTCTAAACCAACAGAAAAATAAGAAAATCCCACTATTTTTCACACTTTTCCACCTTCAGAGAAACAGTCTCCACATCTGAACTTGTGGTGTGAGATCAAACAATGGAACTGGAAAGCAACACGGTAAATATGGACATTACCATAGCATACTGTGTTACCAGTTGAAGAAAGGCTGTGATAGGAAAGTGTCTCAAACTAGGATTGCCAGATCTCAGGGCGTGGCTAACTTTCCAGTTTTTGTGGATCATCTCCAGGTAAGAGAGGAGGGCGCAAATCCTCCAGGGTTGCTGAGCCGAACTCCAGGCAAGAGGAAAGGGCTGTGTGAAAATTTAAAATTCAGCTAAGGGCTGACTGCAATTTGCAAGGCTCAATTGATTTGTTGGGTGGGGCTGCCTTTGGATACTGTTTGGAAACTCCAGAGGTTGCAAAATGCTGCAGCTAGAATGCTGACCCAGGGCCAGTTACAGGTAGCATATAACTCCCTTGCTGAAACAGCTTCACTGTCTACCAGTTTGTTTCTAGGCACAATTCAAAGTGTTGGTCATGACCTATAAAGCCCTATATGGCTTAGGTCCAGACTTGTCAGAAATAGTGCAAATTGAGTCCACTTTAAGGGTTAGGGTTAGGGAATCATGGGAACTGTATTTTATTGTGGCACCAGAGCTCTCTGACAGAGAAGGCTCAATGTCTCAGGAAAAAAAAAATCCCATGATTCCCTAGCACTAACCCTAACCCTTAAAGTGGACTCAATTTGCACTATTTCTGGCAGTCTGCAAAGGCCTCATATCTCCTCATATGAACCAGCCAGAGCCCTAAGATCTTCAGGAGAAGGCTTTCTCTAGGTCCTGCCACCATCCCAGGCTCCATTGGTGAGGACATGAGAGAGAGCCTTCTCGGTGGCTGCTCCCATCCTCAGGAATGCCCTTCCATGGGAAGCTAGGCTGGCTCCCTGCCTGCTTGCTTTTCATCAGCAAGACATTTTTATTTAAGCAGGCATTTGATATATAATTGATATCAGGGTGATTTTTATGGAGCAGGTGAGTTTTAATTATGCTTTTAACTTTTGTATATTTTTATATGATGTTATATCATTGTAGATTATTTTAATTGCTTTTAATTTTATTGAGGTTTTAAAATGTTTAATCTGTGAGCCACCTTGGGTCCCTCCTGGGAGAAAGGCAGCATACACTATAAATAAATAAATATAAATTTTGACATGCCAAGACTCTCCAGAGGAGTTTAAGTATGTACTCAGTTAACTTTCTGCTTCCTTCCCAGTCATTGTGGTGCCAGGACTCACCTTCCGGTCTGCTCTGCAGCCACCTTCTGGCTAGAAGGACGTAGGATAGATTCCTTTCTCCCTAAAAAAAGTGTGTAAGAATAATTTTTAGATTGTAAGCCTGAGGGCAGGGAACTGTCTAAATAAATAAATAAAATTTGTAAGCCGCTCTGAGAGCCTTTGTGGCTGGGGGGGGGGGTATAAATACTCCAAATAAATAAATACCTGAATTTCACCTTGATCTGGGAACAACCCTTAATTTCTATCTTAATTTCCAAATGAAAAAACCATGGTGTATGTGTGTGTGTTTGAATAACAAGCTGTGACCAACTGTGGTTGGTATTTAATGCATAACTCTTAAAGACATCATCAGAGTCCAACCCTAGATCTCAGATTTTAGGCCAAAAACCTTAAGGCCTGGAATGATCCTGAACTGGCAACCCTATCTAAAATGGGACAAGTGCTACCTCAATTGTCATGTCTCAAGCATAACTAGTTATTTTTCCTGTGAGAGGCTCCCTCCATAATTCCTTATCCAAGAGGAAACACCACAACAATGTGGCCAATTCTAACTAGATACTTATATAGTTACATTGTTGGTTTCCTTGAGGTTTTCTGAGGGAGAGTCATTAAATAACAACCTGAAAGGCTTGAAATAACATTCCAAACTTTACTTCTTACATAGAAAGTGGAGTAGAGAATACTAGTTTGTTCCTATTTGATTGAGCAAGGTAGACAGAAAGGAGAGGAAATAGAAAAATGGCGCAGAATGACCCAAGGAAACTACTGAGTAAGGCTGAATAAGTGCTGCCCTCAACTTGCTTTTTTGGAATTTTATTTTTTAATATTTTCAAGCTGTGGATGGCTGAATCTGTGGATGCAGAATCTACAGGTATGGAGGAATGACTGTACATCCTCTTCTTTTCCTCACAGTTGCTGCTATTGGTTTTTTCTCCTCTCTTTTGTGGGACTGAAACATATATCCTGTTGTGCACAGCTCCTCAGGACCATTCTTGCAGATGAATCGATCAGGAAAAAAAATGAAATTAATTATAGAATTTGAGCTTATTTCCTGAGACAGATTTCAACAGTTAAATGGCTGAAGGGAAGGTAAAGAAGAGCGGTTAAGACAATTGGAAGCTGAGGAAATTCTTCTCAATTTTGATGTTTACTTGGCTTTGTAAGAATAGTAGAAGTTGTTATTAGTGTTACCATGCCACTATTGTTATTTCATAACAGCAAGAAAGTTACCTAGGAATGATAGTGGTCTGCAATAGCAGCAATACACTTCACCTACACAGTAGAGAATTACAGTTGCATCATAGCATGGTGTGTGCGTGTGTGTGTGTGTGTGTGTGTGAGAGAGAGAGAGAGAGAGAGAGAGAGAGAGAGAGAGAGAGTTTGTGTGTAGGATTGGGAATAAGCTACATGTCTCTTGGGCATTCATTTGAATGTGACCAGGGAAAGAAAGCACAGCCCAGTTAGTGAACTGAGCTGATGTTCAGGTCACTTAATGCCAAAGTTTACTTTGGTCCAAAATACACTGCAGAAATGATCTAGTTTGAGACTGCTTTAACTGGTCTGGCTCAATATTAGGGAATTCTGCAGTTTTGTGAGACATTAAACCTCTTTCAGAGAGCTCTGGACCACAATAAACTAGAACTACCAGGATTCCCTAGCACTGATCCAGAGCAGTTAAAGCAGTCTCAAATTGGATTATTTCTGCAGTGTGTTTTGGACCTTTGACTTGGGGTGGCCCTATGAATGAGAGACCTCCAAGTCATCCTGTTGCACCCTCAGGGCCATATCTTCCTTTATTATATCTATCCACCCATAATGCCATCTCCCTCTTTTCCTACTGCCTTCTACTTTACCAGGCATAATTGATCCCCCCGCCAAGGAGTCCTGCCTTCTCACGGTATGTCCAAAGTACAACAATCTTAGTTTAGTCATCTTGGCTTCAAGGGAGAGTTCAAGTTTGATTTGCTCTTGGACCCATTTATTTCCCTTTTTGCCAGTCCATGGAATCCATGCAAGTCTCCTCCAACACCACATTTCAGATTGGTTGATCTTCTTCAGCTTTTTTTACTGTCTTGCCTTCACAGTCATACATTGAGGTGGGAAATATGATGGCATGGATATTCCTGACCTTGGTATTCAATAATATATCTTTACTTCAGGATCTTGTCTAGTTCCTTCATAGCTGCCAAGTCCTAGTCTTCTTCTGGCTTCTTGATTATAGTATCCATTCTGATTCATGACAGAGCTAAGGTAAAGAAAATCTTTAATTATTTCACTGTTTTCTAAAGTAATGTACGTAAACCATCTGTGGACATAATTTTTGTTCTTAATGTTAATCTGTAACCCTACCTTTGCACTGTCTTCCTTGACTTGAATAGTTGTTCCAAGTTTTGATTATTTTCTGCTAGCAGTATAGTGATATCTGCATATCTTAAATTGGTGATATTCCTTTCTCTAATGTCCATAAGAGAGCCAGTGTTGTTTAATGGTTTGAGTGTTGAACTGCAACACTGGAGATCAGGGTTTGATTTCCTTCTTGAGCATAAAAACCCACTGGGTGAGCTTGGGAAGTCATACTCTCTCAGCCTCAGAGGATGGCAATGGCAAACCTCCTATGAAAAACTTGCTGAGAAAACCATATGATAGGTTCACCTTAGGGTCACCATAAGTCAAAAATGACTGGGAGGTACACAAGAGCAACAATAAAATTTCCACAACTTCCTCTAAGTCAAATCCAATTTCCTGCATGATGCAGTTAAGAGTACAAGTTAAACAGACAGGGCAATAAAATGCAGCCTTACCTGGATCTCTTGCCAATGGGAAACCATTCTGTTTCTGGCCTGACAATGGCCCTTTGTTCTGCGTACAAGTTACACATCAGGCAATCAAATATTGTAGCACACCCATTTATTTAAAAGCAATCCAGAGTTTTCATAATCTACACAATCAAAGGCTTTGCTATAATCTATGAAGCACAGCCTGGGTGGTGTAGTGGTTTGAGAGCTGGATTATGATTCTGGAGACCAGGGTTTGAATCCTGACTCAACTATAAACCCACTGAGTGACCCTGGGCTAGTCACACACTCTCAGCTTCAGAGGATGGCAATGGCAAACCCACTCTGAAGAAACGTGCCAAGAAAACCAAATAGGTAGGGTCAGAATTGACTTGAAGGCACACAGCAACAACAACAGTGGTCCAAAACACACTGCAGAAACAATCCAGTTTGAGACTGCTTTAACTGCCCTGGCTCAATGCAAGGGAATTCTGGAAACTGTAGTTTTGTGAGAGACATTGAGCCTTCTCTGTCAGAGAGCCCTAGTATCACAATAAATTACAGTCCCAGAATTCTCTAGCACTGAGCCAGGGCAGTTAAAATGGTCTCAAAGTGGATTTTTTCTGCAGTGTGTTTTGGACCATAAAGCACTGGCTGATTTTTTCCTCTTGGAATTCTTTAGGGGTAATAATAATTATTATTCCATTACCCAATATATGTTTGCAATATGCCTGCCCTGGTACCATGACAGACTACAGCCTCAGTATGATTTAATGCTAATTGCAGATTGGCTTATATGACTGTCATTCCCACTTGAAACTGGTTCCGATCCTATTGAGCTCAGTTGCAATCGTGATGTAGCAAGGAAAATGCAAAAAACAAACAAACAAACAACAACAAACCACTGTTTGCTGACACTAGTTGGCTTCATTCCCACTTACATTTAAACTGGCTTGCAATTCACCTTTGCTCTGTGTCGGTGAATTGATTCCAAAAGGTCTGTCATTCCCACTATGAAAGCAGATCTTTTAATTATTCTCTTGTATTCTCTTTTTTTGGCACAATTGTCGTTCCAACTTGTTGAACACGCTTCGGAATCAATTCTTTTCAAAAGAACCTCCAAAGAACTAGTGTCAGGAAACAACGGTTCTTTTGCGTTTGCTTGCTTCATTATGATTGCAACTGAGCTCAATAGGATCGGAATGGTTTAATAATAATAATAATAATAATAATAATAATAATAATTTATATCTCGCCCCTCTGTCGAACAATCGGGGCGACTTACAACAATTCAAATTCTATACAAAAATACAGGGTAAACACCCCACCCTTAAACTACACATCCATTAAAAAATATTAACCTAAAACAATGCAAGATAAAAATAAAATAACTACAGAAACTGTAAACAAAGTGGAGCAGTGATGAGAGCCAGAAAATGGAAGAGGTAGAGCCGGGCAAACTCCTGAGGCCGGGAATCTACTCAGAAAAGGCCCACTGAAAGAGATCCATCTTCACAGCCTTTTTAAAGCTGCTTAAAGTTGTAATCTGATGGATCTCGTCCGGCAGGCTGTTCCATAGTCTGGGGGCAATTACCGAAAATGCTCTCTGGGAGGTTGCAGACAGCCTTGTTTTCATTGGCTGCAGCAAATTCCTCCCAGAGGACCAGAGTGCGTGGGGAGGATTGTATGGGAGGAGGTGATCCCAAAGAAGATAGGTTGGACCCAAGCCATTTAGGGCTTTAAAGGTTATACACCTTATACTGGGCCCGGAAACTAATGGGTAGCCAGTGAAGGGACTTTAATACCAGTGTAATGTGGTCTCTCCTTGATGTACTCGAGACCACTCTGGCTGCCATATTTTGCACTAGCTGAAGTTTCCAGACTAAGCATGAGGGTAGAGTGCATTACAGAAATCCAGATGGCAGGTTACCAGCACGTGCACCACAGTCTCAAGGTCCCTTACCAAAGCTGATAACAGGCACTTCTGATGGTCGCATTTACCTGCTTAGTCATCAGGAGACAAGTCCAGGAGCACCCCCAGACTGCGAACACAGTCCTTCACGGAGAGTGTGACCCCATCCAGGACTGGAGGTTGCAATCCAATTCCTGGTTTCGGGGCCGCTACTGTGAGCACCTCCATTATGTCTGGATTCAGTCTCAATCTGTTTTTCCTCATCCAGCCCATTACTGTCTTAAGACAGTCATTGGAAGGAGAGATGCCATCGGGAGTCGAGGCCGATGATTGTTTCAAGTGGGAACGATGGTCATATAACCTGATTGCTTTAAATCATAGTGGGAACGAGGGTGTTCTTTGGTGGTTCTTTTGAAAATAATCGATTCTGAAGTGTGTTCAACAAGTGGGAATGACAGATCTGAATCAGGTCATCCTGGAGGGGAGGGACTAATTGCAGAGGGTTGTTTACCATCCTGACTCAGTTTTTGGAAGATTGGCCATTTCCCCCACCTCTCCCAGCATTGCCTTTGTGTTTGTGTGACCTATGGGTGTGTAATATATATATATATATATATATATATATATATTATTGAATTACCCAATATACAAGTTGTTGTTTTTGCAGCTTGGCAGCACTCTGGGCGATCGGGCCGATGGCAGCTCAGTGAGACAAGTAGTTGTAATACCAATCTTCTATCAATTTTTTTTTTAAATTTAGTTCCCAAGCCAGGCTGCTCAAAGGGGAAATAGTGTACTTTTAAGCAGCCAGAGTGACCCCACTCTGGCCCTGTCCTCACTGTGTATAGATGATTGACATGCATTTTGAGTGAAGGTGAATTGCAAACCGGTTTAAATGTAAGTGGGAATGAGTCCTACAATTTCCAGAGTTCCATGGCATTTAAAGTGAATTGTTTCTGCAGTGTGATTTGGACCATAAAGCATGGGCTGACTCCCTCCCCCCCCCCCTTGAAATTATTTAGGAGGAAAACAACCAACCATAATTCCATTACCCAATAGTAGACTTCAAAGATATAGCCATGTTAGTCTGTAGATTCAGTATATTGTAGCACCTTTGAAACTAAAGATCCAAAACACACTGCAGAAATAATCCAGTTTGAGCCTGCTTTAACTGCCCTGGCTCAGTGTTAGGGAATCTTGGGCAATGTAGTTTATTGTAGCACCAGAACTCTCTTGACAGACAAGGCCAAATGTCTCACAAAACTACAATTCTCAGAATTTCCTAGCACCAAGGCAGGGCGGGTAAACTGATCTCAAACTGGGTTATTTCTGCAGTGTGTTTTGGACCTAACTTCTTTCTTTCAGAGAGATCTTTTAGCACCTTTGAGACTAACTGAAAAAAGTTGGCAGCATGAGCTTTCCTAGACTTCAATCTACTTCCTCAGATCTATTTAGTGGAGTGGAAATGCATCTGAGGAAGTAGACTTTAGCCTAGGAAAGCCCCTGCTGCCAACCTCTTTCTTTCAGTGAGTCTCAAAGTTGCTACAAAATCCCTCTACAGACTGATTTTACAGACTAAAAACACGGCTATATCTTTGAATTCCTTCTTTCAGTGAGTTTCAAAGTTGCTACAAGATAATTCTACAAACTAAAAACACGGCTATATCTTTTAATTCTTTCTCTCAGCAAGTCTCAAAGGTGCTACAAGATCATTCTACAAACTAAAAACACAGTTATATCTTTGATTTCCTTCTTTCAGTGAGTCTCAGAGTTGCTACATGGTCTCTCTACAGACTGATTTTACAGGCCTTTGCAGACTGCCAGAAATATTGCACATTAAACTGAGGCACTGCCCTGGCTCAGTGCTAGGGAATCATGGGAATTGTATTTTTTTCTGGGACATTGAGCCTTCTCTGTCAGAGAGCTCTGGTGCCACAATAAACTACAGTTCCCATGATTCCCTAGCACTGAGCCAGGGCAGTGCCTCAGTTTCATGTGCACTATTTCTGGCAGTCTGCAAAGGCCCTGATCAAAACACAGCTATATCTTTGAATTTCTTCCTCTGGGGGAGTCTCAGAGGTGCTACTCCTCCAAGACCTCTCCATCCACCGATGTGCTACGTTTGCAACCCCTGCTGCTGCCATGACGAATTAATTGCAATGCCCAGCAGTTGTTCAAAAGTGGTGTCAGGCCGGATTAGTCGTGCGGTGCGGATGCAAACCAACCAACCCCCCAAAGCAAAGCAAAAAGCAAAGCAAAGCAAAGTCCAGGAGGCTGGGCGGCCTTGTCCAGCACGTGATGGACGGGGGCAGTGCCTAGAACAGATGGACCGGGGTCCCTGGACCCTGGGCACAAAAAGCCAGGCAGGCGCCCCGAGGTTTCTTTCTCCTGGCCCAAGGCGGAGGAGCAGCGGGGCCCTGGCGCCTGGAGAGGGCGCTGGGGCAGGGAGAGGCTGGCACCAGGAGGCCTTCCTCCTCCTCCTCCTCCTCCTCCTCCTCCTCCTCTGGAAGCCCAAAGCCTAGACTCCCACCATGTGGCACTATGTGACTGCCCAGCAGTTGGAAGGCTTCCGGCATTATAAGGTAATTTGGGGGGGAATGCAACAAAAGGGAGGGGGGGTGGTGGTGGTGGTGGTTGTAGGCAAAGCAAAGACACGTGTGTCCCCCCCCCCCCTTCTCTTCCTCTCCTCCCTGATCTTGGCTGTGACTTTGTAAAAGCAACATTTGCAAGCTCCTCTGCATCACCTCCTGGCTTGGCTTCCCACCCGCTTGCATCCCTCCCTGGAAGGAACCAGAAGGGTTCCTCTTTTGGGTTTTCCAAAAAATAATAAAATAAAATAAAATCAAAAGTAAAGAAAACTTCGGTTGCATCCGCACTGCCCCGTCACCCGGGTTGAGAGCGCGTTAACTGCCTTAGCTCCGTGCCATGGGATCTGGGGAGCCCCACCAAGCACACTGCAGGAATGGATCCGCTTTCAGGCCGCTTGGACTGCCCCGGCTCGGTGCTAGGGAATCCTGGGGGTTGTAGCTTGTTGTTGTGGCGGAGAAGGCTCAGTGTCTCTCAAAACTACAGCTCCCAGGATTCCCTAGCATTGAGCCGGGGGGGGGGGTTCAAGCGATCTCGGACCGGATTCTTGCTGCGGTGTGTTTTGGAGCTGGGGATAGGAGTTAGTTGTTGACATCAGTCAAACCGGATTATTTCTGCAAGGCGGGTGCAGCCTGACTACAGATCCCAGCAAACTACAGATCCCAGAATTCCATAGCATTGAGCCAAGGCAGGTGAAGTGGGGGTATTATTATTATTATTATTATTATTATTATTATTATTATTATTATTATTATTATTATTATTATTATTATTATTATTATTATCCCTGATTCCCCCCCCCCCCCCCCATCGCCTCTTTGCTTTGGAACCAAGCGGCTCCTGGCACCGTTTTGCGGCGGCCGCTGCTGGTCTTTAAGGGAAATGACTGGTGTGTATGTATTTCTTTTTCCCCAGAAAGAGAGCAACCCCAGGGACGCTGCAAGAGTCAATCCCTGGCCTTTGCAAGTAGCCTCTTAAACTCTACAAAGAGAGCGATGGGAGGCAGGACAGGCTGCCTCTCTGTTGCTCCAAGCAGCCTCCTCTCTGCTCCATGTCTTTTGGTCAAGAAATCGTGCTTCTCCATCCTTGTCAGTTCCCCCTCCTAGTTACAGGATTTGAGGAACCGGTGGACTCTCCAGATGTTTTGGACTTCGACTCCCAGCATCCGTGGTGGTTGGCCTTGCTCGACGGGGCTTCTGGGACTTGAAGTCCAAACTTCCAGCTAGTACTTTAAGGGGTCTGCTCTTGCCTTAAAAGATGCAGCACAGTTGCAGATTTGAGGCTGAAATATTTGTCTTGGGAAAGAATCCCATGGACCTTTCAAGACAAACAGGGTGACCAGATGTCCTCCATGTCCAGGACATGTCCTCCATTTGAGCCTTCTCTCCAGGAGGAATTTCAAAGTGCCTTCCATTTTTCAGCATGACTAAGAAGCGTGAATTTACATTAATATTGGTGTTTATGGGCGGGCTTTTATTGGGCAATGCCCTCCATTTTTCTTGAATGTCCTACATATTCTCCTTTGTAGTTATGACATCTGATTATCCTGAAGTGAAACAGTGGGCACCCCAGAAATCTAGTTCTTTGACAGAAATCTAGTTCTTTGACATTTAGCAGATATGTTAACATCTGTGCCCTAAAATGCAGGGGTGTGTGCTTTGTTTCGTGGGCCAAAGCAAAATTGCTTGGCAGAAATTGCGAAGAATGTCAGCAGGTGTGTGTGTGTTGTGTGACTTCAAGATTTATGGCAACCCTAAGGCCCTGTCATGAGGTTTTCTTTGCAAGTTTCTTCAGCCTGGGTTTGCCATTGCCTTCCCCTGAGGCTAAGAGACTGTGACTTGCCCAAGATCACCAGGAGGGTGTCTACAGCCAAGCAAGGATTTGAACCTTGGTCTCTGGAGTCATCGCGAAACACTCAAATGATTCTGCCACAGTGGCTCTCACCACCAGTAGGCAAAAAATATTGGACAAAAAACAAATTCAAGGGTGTGTGCCTGTGTTAGAAAAGGGGTTAGGCAGGATTCTCAGGATTTCTCAGGATTCTTTCTGCAGGAATAAATGTCTTGCTTTTAAAATAAAATTGCTGCAAGTTTATGTGAGGAAGGGCTCATAGGTAGATGGCAGCCAGAACTCATGACTTTGTATGAGCTTTGTTATTAAACACTTTACTAGTGTTGGAGCAGATTTGATATTAGTCTGAAGGAGCAAGTGGATAATGTCCTCTTCATTTTTTCAGTATGTTTCAACTTTTAAATTTTATGATAATAATAACAATAGTATTTATTTCTTCCCTGCCTCTTCCCATGAATGGAAGTGGGGAACAACAACAAATACACAACATCAGTTAAAATGCAACATCAGTTAAAAACATGCGTCAAGTTAAAAGTACAAACAGGATGCATGCATATTAAAACAATCCACATGTAAAACAATTTAAAATGAAAAAAAAAAACTGTTGCTTTCTCCACTGCAAAAATTAATATGTTGTTATGCTCATTCCACTTCTCCACCTAGTGAGATGTTTCTGTGTTGCGGTGGTTCATTGGGTTTGGTTTCCTTTGAAAGGAGGTTGCTTGAGCTTCATCACATTTTGTAAGTTTGAATTCAAAGATGTAGCTGTGTTAGTCTGTAGAATCAGTCTGTAGAGAGATCTTGTAGCAGCACCTTTGAGACTAACTGAAAGAAAGAAGTTGACGGCATGAGCTTTCATAAACTAAAGCCTACTTCTTCAGTTTGAATTTATTTAAAAATACACAGGTTGAGCACAGATGGAGGTGCAGCTTAAGCACTCCAACAGTTGGCCATATCCATTCTTCCACACTAGATAATTGGATAGAGAGAGGGAGTGAAAGTAAATTCTGTTAGCTTTCTGTTCATCTTATCTACTCACAGGTAATCTTTCCCGCTGTCCAGAGTCACTTTCTCCAACCTTCTAATGCATTTAGCTGAATCAAAATTTACAAACAGCTGTCTCCAGTTGAGACACATTGCCTCTGTTGTTGTTAACTGCTTTTGAGTTGATCTTGACTCATGGTGACCCTATGGATAAGACCCGCTGTCCTCCACTGCTCTGCTTAGATCCTGTAAATTTATACCCATGATCTCCTTGATAGAGTCCATCCATCTAGCACAGTGAGGATGAACCTTTTAGAGACCGAGTGCCCAAACTGCAACCTCAAACCCACTTATTTATTGCAAAGTCCCTCTGACTTTCTAGTAGCGAACTCTGGTGAACTCTGTGCTGGGGTGATGGCAAGCGTGCCTACAGAGGGGGCTCTGAGTGCCACTTCCGGCATGCGTGCCATAAGTTCACCACCACTGATCTAGAATGTGATCTTCTCTTTCTATTGCTTTCTACCTCTTCTAGCATTATTGACTTTTCCAGTGAGTCTTGCCTTCTTATGATGTGGCCAGGGTACGACAGCCTCAGTTTAATCATCTTGGCTTCCACGGAGATTTCAGGCCTGATTTGCTCTAGAACCCATTCAGCACTCAGCACTCTTCTCCAACACCACATCTCAAATGAGTTGATTTTCTTTCTGTTTGCTTTCTTTACTGCTCAGCTCTCACATCTATACATAATGATGGGGAATACAATGGCTTGGACAATTCTGACTTTAGTGCTCAGATGTATATCTTTACTCTTCAGGATTTTTTTTCTAGTTCTTTCATAACCGTCCTTTTCATTCCTAGTTGTCTTCTTATTTCTTGACTGCAGTTACCATTCTGATCAATGTTTGATCGTAGGTATGGGAACTCTAACTATTTCGATTTCCTCATTGTCTAGGTCAGGGACAGGCAACCTTTTTTAGACCTGGGCCGGTCTCCCGTAGCCCAGGTCTCGGCTGGGCTGAGGGGGGGGGCACGGCGGCGCACATGCTCATGTGCGCGCGCACACCCTCCTTCTCCGCATGCGACCCCCCACGCACGCAGCCGCTACCGCGGCCGCCACCGTAGTGCATGTGGCCACAGCCGCCATGGCGCATGTTGCAGCCGCCATTTTGGAAGTCCAAATCGCGGCCACGATGCATTTGCGCATGCGCAAGAGTACTGTTCATGTGCAAATGCATCACGACTGCCATTTTGACTTTCAAAATGGCGATCGCAGCGATTGTGGCCGAAAGCGCGCCCCGACGGCGGCATGCGGCAGTGGCGGCGGTGGCAACCTTCGGCCTGGGCCGGTAAGTCCGGGGCCCGGGGCCTTAACCGGCTCCCAGGCCGTAGGTTGCCAGTCCCTGGTCTAGGTTGAATTTATGTATTTATTCTGTGGCCATTATTTTTGTTTTCTTTATGTTCAACATTTAAGCCTTGAAATGGTATTTAAATTAAGTACAGCTATTTTAAATTAAGTAAGGGCCTTTGCAGACTGCCAGAAATAGTGCACATTAAATTGAGGCACTGCCCTGGCTCAGTGCTAGGGAATCATGAGAACTGTAGTTTATTGTGGCACCAGAGCTCTCTGACAGAGAAGGCTCAGCGTCTCAGAAAAAAATACAATTCCCATGACTCCCTAGCACTGAGCCAGGGCAGTGCCTCAATTTAATGTGCACTATTTCTGGCACTCTGCAAAGGCCCTCTGTGTCCCAGTTTGAGGCTGGGTGTGTTCCTCTTGTCTACTATAATTCAAATGACCTTTTCCTACTGGTTTAGGTACCTCAATTCTGTTACTTATGTATGATGCTAAGAGCGTAACCTGAGTGTTCTGAGCTTGGCAAGGGTACTAGGTACTAGGTTGGATCCCACTTTCTGTGACTGCTTTTCCCACACTGGGGTTGCAGACTGCCAGAAATAGTGTGAATTCAGTCCACTTTTAGGGTTAGGGTTAGAGTTAGGGAACCATGGGAACTGTATTTTATTGTGGCATCAGAGTTGTCTGACAGAGAAGGCTCAATGTCTCAGAAAAATAACAGTTCCCATGATTCCCTAGCACTAACCCTAACCCTAAAAGTGGACTGAATTCACACTATTTCTGGCAGTCTGCAACCCCTGTTCTTCAGGCAAGTGGGAAGAGGCTTTCCACCCTGGCTTTCCATTCACACAATGACAGCTGTTGCTCATTGTGACTACTGGAGCAGAAGGCCCTCACATATTCCGTGTATATTCACATACATACATGTACGTGCAGGCAAGCAAACAAGCATTTGCATGTACATTTGCACAAAGGCAGATACATAGGCAAGCCTCAGCCCACCCAGTCATTCACTCTACACTTTGAAGAGCAGAAAAATCCTTACTTTCAATAAGAACAGTTTGTACCTGCTGCTCCTTCCATAATCTCACCCACTCCCTTTTACACACACACACACACACCCCTAGAGTTGGAGGTTCAGGAGGAAGACACATGTAAAGAAAGCCCTAACTTTCTGTTTCTGGTAAGGGGAGCAAGCAGGCATGTGCTAGCAAGGGGCAGCATAATGTAGTGCAGATTTATGGGCCTTTGCAGACTGCCAGAAATAGTGCACATTAAATTGAGGCACTGCCCTGGTTCAGTGCTAGGGAATCATGGGAACTGTAATTTATTGTGGCACCAGAGCTCTCTGACAGAGAAGGCTCAATGTCCCAGAAAAAAATACAATTCCCATGACTCCCTAGCACTGAGCCAGGGCAGTGCCTCAATTTAATGTGCACTATTTCTGGCACTCTGCTTAGGCCTTTATACTCTCCATTGGAAAGGGGCTCAGTCTCCCTGACGCATCCCCCTTTGGAAGGCTCTGACAGCAACTTTTACAGGGAATGAGGAGACAAAAGTTGGATCAAGGGAGAGGGGACGCACTGGAGCATAGATGGAAATAGTCCTTTACCCTGTGCACTGCATTTCTATGGATATGTGAATTCCACTTAGCTCAATGTGGTGTACTCCTTAATACACGTGTTTAGGGCTACAGACTAAACCTCCCTCTCAGCCTGTTCATCATAGTCCAATTGTGTGGGTGTTTACTTGGCAGTTATTCTTCACTGGAGAGAATTTGAAGTGATTGTCCCATGTGTTAGCCACAATGCAAGGGTCCTGGGAGGGCACCCGCAATTAATGTGAAATTTGGGAATTGTATTTGCTCACTTAAAGTCAGCTGAGAAGGCTCAGGCAACTCAAAGCAGGGATCAAGCCTGTGTGTAAGCCTGTGTTCTGAGATATTGAATTCCAGAATGCAAGCTCTAAAAATAGTTTTATTTATGAACCAAAGGGAATCACAATTCACACAAAGACATTCACTTGTGCACATTCGGGAAGTAATGAAATGAAAGGTGGTAGCAAATAGTGACTTAAGGGGTTGCAGAGGGCGATACTGTACCAATTCTAGATGTGGAGCTCCAGTCATGGGATACTGAGAAGAGATGTGGTTCAGCAAGCTGCCTGGGGATTGTGACATGGCCAGCAATGCTGAGGAGTCAAGTGAGATACAGAAGGAGTGTCTATGTACTACAAGCAAAACTGAATTTTTGGTGATGAAGCAGGCATATTTATAAGGCAAAACCTGTCCCGGGGCAGAATTTGGGATTAAGGGATAGCTTCCAGGAGAGAAAAATGAGAAGGGAAGTTGTGAAAGGTCAAACAATCAGTGCAAATGTCTATGGACAAAGGAGTATCACCCCCAGAGGGAAGTATATTTGGATTTTTGATCACTTGTATACACAGGTTTACCTATCAGTGAAAGGATTATGCAGATTATGCAGATTCTTGATCTTGAGCAATCTACCTTTGGCTATGTACTCTTGTGCTTCCCTATGTTGAGCCTCCCAGATTCCCAAATATGGTCCTGGATCTTATATGGCGTGGCTATTTCCTCTTACTGGGAGCGCCCTCACGGCTATGCGCCATAAATATCCCATTTGATATCAACTCAATATCAAAAAAAGAGGAGGACTGAAGAGAGGCTGGACCTTGGGGTAACACATGCAACCTATCAGAAAACTAAATTTGGCTCTTTTGATGAGTAGTGTAATGTATATTAATGAACAGCCGATCACTGTACGGTGGAACCATAGGTTGCCAATCCAGAGAAAGTATGTCATGTTTAAATTCCTGGGAGCTTAAAACTATCTTGAATCCAGTTGATTTACATAGTTCTAAACTACATTGGTGAAATGAAAATTGCATCCAAATTCATGTTCCCAGCTTCATGGTTGCTTCCCAGTTCCCCTTTCTCTCCCATGGCTTCCATTTGACCATCTTCCTTATTTTTGTGGCTCCTGGTCACTAGGTCAAAAATAAGAATGGCTTCTCACTCTGAGTTTGCACAGAACTGTATTAAATTAATCCTGTCATTATCTCCTTTGAAACAATCTATTTTCAGAATGAATATTTTAAATTAGGCAGATTTTTATCAGCTCACATTCTTGGTTTGAAATGGCAAAGGTATGCTTATAAATCTTTATAGCACAGCACAATTGTTAGGTACAGCATGAAAAGCTTTCCTGCACTTCTGGTTATGGGACTCTATGGAAGATAAATGTTTAAGTAATTTTTTATCCTGGCTTTTGAAAACCCAGGGTGGCTTACAATATGACATGTCTGATATGGTTTGTTCTTGGTAGACATCTCAAAATGTCTAATAAACCGTGTTTTCAATGTAAAGTAATGAGAACTGCATATCATAGTTAGTAGCTAATAAATATTTAATTCCACTAAGATCCAAAAAGTATTAGACTTCAGCTGAAAACAAAAATGTTTTTGTTTTAAATACGTACTGCAGTAGCAAAAAGCCACAAGAAAGAATAAAAAGGGTTTTATTTAATTTTGGAAAGACAATTATGGAGCACATTTTCCTTCCAAAATAGATATGAAAGAGTATTTTTTGTTTACCGCTGTGCCTGAGATCACTTTATTCCTACATTATTTATAGTATTGTCCTTGAAGTAAATATCTCATTTTATGTTGTTGCTCCGGTATCATTTCATGCATAATTAACAGCTAAAACAGTGACTCTCACTATAGACTATTGATTTTCTTTAGGTCCTTTGGGACAGGCTGTCCTGTTATGTGTTTTTGACATTATTTTCTGTACGAGACTTCCTGACTTCAAGAAAGATTCAGCAAATTGATCCTTGGCCACAATTGTACCAGTAACGTTCTTCACTCACATCAAGAAACTTTCATAGCCATCATTTATTTTCAAGAAGGACAGAAGGAAAAAAGAAAGAAAGAAAGAAAGAAAGAAAGAAAGGAGAAACACTTGAAGCAATCCCTGATCAACATAAGTTAGATATTAAGATGATTAATATTGTTATAACAAATTATTTCGTAGAGACAATGCTAAATGCTATTTATCCTCACACTATTGTATTGGATCAGATCTGATTTCTGTCTAGGTGAGTGTTCTGCTTCCTACAGTGACCACTTGGAAGTTCACAAATAAGACAAGAGCAAGAGAGATCTGTTACTCTTAAACAGCTGCTATTGAGAAGCATTTGAATTCCAAATATGATTCCACATAAGCCATCACAAACAAGTTAAACAAAAAACATGTGTCTATATAAGCAGAGACTGTGTTTGCAAAATTCAGTGTCATGTTTGGAATTGTTACTTTTCCTGATACTTCACAGTCAGGGTTAGTGTGCCAATTCACCATTGTTAGTTGGATATTTTGAATTTGGAGTCGGCTGTTGGAGTGTGGGTAGGGTGGAATGGCAGTCTGGGGAAGGAAATAATATATTACTCTGGTTTCTCTTTAATTTAGTAATAGCACATATTTGAGGAAGTTGGCTTAGCCTTCCTAGGAAGGGTTTTTCAGTTTGATCTTGTTGCTAGGTGCTGACAAAGCAGAAATAACAGTGAAACTTTCAGCTGATGAAAGGCAGAAAAGCAGTGTAGACCTGTTTTCATGCAGCAGCCAACCAGTTGCTCATGGAAAGTCCGAGGCCAGAATCCCATTGTTGTTTTCCATGTGTGTAAATTCTGCTGGGGAAGCAGCTAGATATTTTCATCCCATATGCAATGTTCACATTAATTCAAGATCATGGAAGTAGTGTTCTGCACCTGGTGACATTGTGTATTTTGTTGTGTATTCAGTTCTGCAAAACTGCAATTCAACACAAGAGCTCTGTAACACAATCAGTTTATAACTCTGCATGCAAATATTAATGTGAAATGGCCCTGATACAGGATCTTAGCCCATGAATACAATGGAACTATCATACTTGTAGTTCCCAGCAAGAGATATACAGAGACAGAACGTCTCTGCTACTGGAGGTAATGTTGTATACCTATCTCTGCAGCTGAGTTCTCTGTCTTTGTTTTCTTATTCCTTTTTGTTCCTCTTGTTTCCTATCTCTCTGTCTATTTTTGGAATGGGTTTGTACTTCTATTTTCTGCTATTCTTTGATTTTCTTTGGGACCAGAGACAAAGGTCCAAAACGCACTGCAGAAATAATCCAGCTTGAGACTGCTTTAACTGCTCTGGCTCAGTGCTAGGGAATCCTGGGAATTGTAGTGTATTGTGACACTAGAGGTCTCTGACAGAGAAGGCCAAATGTCCCACAGAATTACAGTTCCCAGAATCCCCTAGTATTGATCCAGGGCAATTAAAGTGGCCCCAAACTGGATTATTTCTGCAGTGTGTTTTGGACTAAAGACTCAAGTGTTCCCCCGTTTGTTGAAATTCTACAATATACTTTGAATGCTTTATTACTTCATGTGTTAACATTAACTTAAAAGCATTACTCAATAACATGTTGCTTAATAACATTGCTTAATAAGGTGTATACATGTTTATAATGCATGTGACTTGATGTGATATCTACTCTATAGGCACTGTTAGTTTTTGTTTTGTGCTTGTTTTGATCACTTGGGTTGATTTGTGGCGGCCTCCCAGGTATCGATGGCTTTGCTTCATAGGAGGGGGTGTGGAACCATGGGCAGTTGCTCTATGTCTATGCCATGAACAAAATATTGTCTGTAGGCTTTGCCTATATGCACAACCTCTGCTCTGATGCACTTGCTTCTGCTACTGCCTCTAGCAACCACTGAGACCATGTTTGCCTAGCCTGGTCTCCTACCTTCCTGCTGCCAACAATTTTTTCTGCAGATTTAAGAGCAAATTTCAACTGTATTGTGAAAATTCTGCTGGCAACAACTTGAGTGTGTATCAGTCAAACTGTCTCAGGAGTTTCTTTTGGTTTGGAAGGACAAGGATTAAACTCAGCTTTCACTAAAGATGTATGTGTTTGCACATGGAGTAGATAAAGAGATCATCGGTTTCCTAGACAGTCCTTTGTTCACTCTATCTTATGCTCTTTCCTTCTGTATTAGACTGTTATTTCTTAAGGTTGCTGATGCCACTTCCTTTTCCTTCTGATATGTATCTCAGTTCATTATCTTTAATACATTCTAGCTTTCTTATTTTCATAAGCAAACAGTCTTGGAATAATTGCATTCTGTGTGGAAAGTATGTTCCTCAACCATTCTGATATTTTACACACACACACACACACACACACACACACACACACAGCTCTCTCTCTCTCTCTCTCTCTGCATCTCTCTTTTAGTGGAGGCTAGCAGTAAACTGTATAGAATACTTTACAGTACTACTTTGTGTTGCTTTCACTGTTCTAACATTGCTTCTGCCAGTATCCATAAAACGCTCAGGAGATCTGGACACCACCATACAGATATAGTAGAGAAAGTTTGCTTACATATACTCAAGAATAATCAGTAATTTAGCTTTCTCTTTTTCTTACTAGTAGGCTGAGCCTAGATACAATGATCACATTCCCTGCCACCTGCTGTTTTTCTTACCACAAACAAGTTCATCATAAATTGTACTGTTTCTTTTTTGCTGTATTCTTTTTATGCTCTAGGGATTTCCAAGGTGAACTTTGCCACACTGAGGACCAGTTCAGTAACCCCCAGGTTTATTGTGACAACTATCATTTGGACACAGTTCAAGTTTTCAGATGTTGGTGGAGCCTACTTCACTATTGACTCTGATCCCTAGTTAATAATACACTTCAAAATAATTCTGGACTATCCAAGAACCAAGCAAAGCATCCAGTCAACTAGTTTACCCTGAACTGGAAGGTTACTGTCATTCAAAGTCAGCTGCCTTGTAGCAGCCGTTTGTAAGAGAGTTTGTACATGCATTTATGCCTGATTGAGAAGAAAGTAAATTGAATAGCCAGGGCATTCCTATAAATTAAGAGGTATTCAGAAGTAAGTTGTCCTGAGACTGCAGAACTAAAGGGCAGCACACTATGGTCTCATTTGTTGTCCATGGGACCAAGAGCTGCTGGGAGATGGTAGCTTCTATTCCACAAGAAGAACTGCATGGCATAGGGAATATGAACCTAGATCCATGTAAAAGAATGCATTGAGAGAACTGAGTCTGGTTTGAGGATTATAGAACACATATTGTCATATCTAGTTTAGGCAGAGGCCCACACTGAACTTTCAGGACATATGCTTATTTGAAGCATAGAAATATGTTTAGTTAATAAACTACTTTTGCTATTAATATTTGAGTTCGTGGATACTGAATAATAATTGGTGAAATGAGCAGTTTTATAAGGGGGTATTGTAAAGTTTTAATATCATCTTTAAAAACATTAGACAGAAAGTTTGTTTTGATTTGTAGTTGTTAACTTTTCTTTATGTAGTCATCACCCCGATTTACACATTTTTTCCCAGTGTTTCTTGACCCTCCAAATACCATTATTGTAGAAATCTGCAGATTGTGCCTTAAACCACTCTTGCACTTCATGAATGACATCATTTGTGTTGTCAAATGTGTTGACCCCGCAACTGATTTTTCATTTCTGGGAACAAGAAAAAGTCAGTTGCTGCGAGGTCGGGAGAATAAGGCAGATGCTGCAAGGTTTCAAAGCCACATGCCCTTGCTTTGAGATGAGTGAGCTGATGCATTGTCACCTAGGGGATGAATGCCTCTGGAGAGCATACCGCAGTGTTTCTTTTTCAGAGCATCTCACAACTTGTCCAGAAGATTGACGTTGTATGTGCTAGTGTGGTTTGTTCCTTTGCAAGGTAATCTGTGAGAATGACTCCACAACAGTCCCAAAAAACTGAGGGCATGACACTCCCTGCTGACTTTTGCACCTTTGCCTTTTTGGGAGGAGGGGAATCGGCATGCTTTCCCTCCATGCTCATGGTTTTGGTCTCTGGATCATACTGATAGAGCCAAGATTCATCTATGGTTACCAGACAAAAAAAAAAAGTCCTCTTTATCCTGTTCCAGCAGTGTCAACATCTGTCTTGAAAGGCCATACCATGTTTATTTCTGGAAAGGGTTAGCAAACATGGAACTCAGTGTGCAGATATCTTAGACATGTGCAGTTGGTCATGAATAATTTTCCACACACTACCATAACTGAGACCAGTTTCATTCATGATCATTTGGGTGGTTGCTCATCTGTCTTACAGGATTAAGCTTTCTTCATTTGGATGGTTGCTCATCTGTCTTACAGAATTAAGCAATTCACTTTCTTCACTGTGGCCACATCGTCCATCAGTGATGGTCTTCCAGGTCTTGGCTCGTCTGTGAGGGACATGTGACCAGTTTGGAAATTATTTTTCTACCTCACAATAGTGTCATAAGATGGGTAATCATTTCCATAAACTACCATCATTTCTCCATGAATTTGCTGGGCACCGTTACCCTTTAAATGCAGGAACTTTATCATGCTGCGAGCCTCAGTCTTCTCCATCTTACACTTTAGTCACTTCTGGCACAACCTGTAACAAAAATAAATAGCAATAGCAAGTACGTTTCTATACTGCTTATCTGTGCACTTAAGCACTCCCTAAGTGGTTTCCAATGTGTAAGCTAATTGCCCCCAACAAGCTGGGTACTCATTTTAGCAACCTCGGAAGGATGCAAGCCTGAGTCGAGCCTGAGCCCTTGGCCAGTATTGAACTTGGAACCTTACGGTTTGTGAGTGAGTGACTATAATAGAGGACACAAAGAGCTGAGTTTCTCAACATAATGCACTTAGGGACCAATGATAACACTGACAAAATTTCATCAAGATACCATAATAACTTCCTGGTGATAATTATTACTTTACGATACCTCCTCATATTTGGAATGGCAGCTATACAGAAAATTATTCTTCTGTTGGTAGAAGGATAGATAAGAGATCTTGTAAAGCAGGAACAGACAATCAGATATTTCTGTTTTTATAACTTCTAGTGGCCCTAGACAGCATAATCAATGTTAAGAGATTATGGTACTTGCAGATTAGCTGGAAGCACCACAGTTGCCCACCACACATAAAAATCTTCTTTTACAATTTAAAAAAATAGTTGAATGTTATAAAATACATTGATGTTTCCATTAAGAAGCATAGCTGCACAAAGTGAGGTGGCCAAAGCCGCCTAGAAGAAACCATGTGAATACAATGATGGCTGAGATCGGGCTAAAAAAATGCATTTAAAGAATCATGAAAACAGATGAAAGTATATGGGTGGTATATGCAGTGGCAGGACAAACACAGAGCTACTCCAGGCTGGAGGAGGTCCTCAGCAGAATAACTATGATGGGCCACCTTCTATAAAGGAATAAGGGCACTTACTTTCTGGCAGGGACACACTGTGACAACACAGCTTGTCCTATCACTTGGCTGTACATGTGACAACCACACTTTGAGAACTCTTATGTAGGACTCTTCTTCTGAGCTCTTACTTCTGGCCACCAACTGTGATATCCTTTTTCTCCATGCCTTGTTTTGTTGTTGTTGTTGTTGTTGTTGTTGTTGTTGTTGTTGTTGTTGTTATTATTATTATTAATGAAGTATTTATACCCCGCTCTTCAGCCAAAGGTTTTCAGAGCGGCTTACAAGTGGATTAATGACAGTTCCCTGCCCTCAGGCTTACAATCTAAAAAGACAAAATACAAAAGGAGAAGGGGATGGTGATGGGGAAGGGGAATAAGTCCATCAGATCTTCTCTCTCTCAAAAGCCTGGACCAAAGCAGATGGACTGGAGGGAGGGCCCTTCTTCTTCAGGCGAGGCCCGATGAGATGGCCTGCCTTCTTTCCCTCCAGATGATACATAGAAAGTATACAACTGCTGTCCTGGTCCAGTGGCCTACACCCAGGTATACCACAGCAAACTATCTTTCTAATAGTCCACACACAGATATACCTCAGCAAACTAACATTTTCTGTCGAAGAGGTTTACAGCCCCAAGCTGCTAAATTCTTCAGCTATCGCTGCCACCATAGATATGTCTGAATTTATATCACCACAGATTCTAATAGACCGGTGGGTATGGACAAGATTTTATTACAAAAAGTTCACAGTTATATTTCGAATGGATGGATATGGTCTTAAAATGTGCACTACTTTAATTTTACAGTTATTTTACAGAATATAGATTTTTATTTTATTTATTTATACAGAATTATACTGAGTGAAGTTATTAATTTATTCCTTTTCTAATTAAACTACTACAGCCACCCTTAAATTCACATCTCACACAATTCCCTGCTTCACTCTTTCTACCACATCCCTAATTCCCCTGACTATGGGGGGTTGCAGACTGCCAGAAATAGTGTGAATTCAGTCCACTTTTAGGGTTAGGGTTAGAGTTACGGAACCATGGGAACTGTATTTTATTGTGGCATCAGAGTTGTCTGACAGAGAAGGCTCAATGTCTCAGAAAAATAACAGTTCCCATGATTCCCTAGCACTAACCCTAACCCTAAAAGTGGACTGAATTCACACTATTTCTGGCAGTCTGCAACCCCCCTAACTGTTATATCTGACTCACACAAGTATTTTCAATTGCCTTCCAAATTCCCAGTCAATCGATATTCATAGTTTTTTGTGGGCTTTTTGGGCTATGAGGCCATGTTCTAGAAGAGTTTATTCCTGGTGTTTCACCAGCATCTGTGACTGGCATCTTCAGAGAATGCTGTCATGGAAGAAAGTGGGATATATTTACTGTTGGTTGAGGGGAAGCTATTTACATGTTAATCTGTGTATTGTTCTGTTGTTGAATGGCAAGGCCTCAGGGTGTCTATTTAATGAATGAGCCATTGTCTGTTGGGAAGCCCCCTGACCCTGGGTGGTTTTCGTTTGCATTTGCTGCATCTTGATTTTGGTGTTTTTCAGGACTGCCAGCCAGATTTTGTTAAATTTCAGGGTTTCTTCTTTCCTGTTGAAGTTGTCCAAGTGTTTATAGATTTCAGTGGCTTCCCTGCGCATTCTGACCTGATAGTTGTTGGCATGGCCCAGAATTTCAATGTTTTCAAATAGCATTTTATTCCCAGGATGGTTTATAATGTGTTCTGCTACTGCTGATTTTTCTGGCTGGCCCAGTCTGCATTGTTTCATGTTCCTTGATTTGTATTTGAACACTGTGTTTGGTGGTCTCTATGTAGACTTGTCCACAGCTGTGTGGTGTGTGGTAAACTCCTGTGTCTGTGAAAGGGTCTCTCCTGTCCTTCACTGAGCGAAGCATTTGCTGGATTTTCTTGGTTGGTTTGTAGATCATTTTGAGATTGTGTTTCCTCATCAGTTTCCCTATCCTGTCTGTGACTCCTTTGATGTATGGTAAAAATAGCTTCCCTTTGGGTGGTTGTTTGTCTTCACTCCTCTGGGTTTTTCTGGGTCTGGCAGTCCTTCTGATGTCTGAGCTGGAGTAACCATTAGCCTGTAGAGCCCAGTCTAGGTGCTTCAATTAATCTTCCAGGAAGTGGGGTTCACAGATCTTTTTTGCCCTGTCCACCAATGTTTTTATTGTGCTTCCTTTTTGTCCCGGGTGATGGTGGGAGTTCTTGTGTAGGTATCTGTCCATGTGTGTGGGTTTTCTGTATACTGTGTGGCCCAAATGTTGGTTTGGTTTGCAGATGACCAGGACATCCAAGAATGGCAGTGTCCCTTCCTTTTCTGTCATAGCTTGCTTTCTTCTCTCTGTTGTCTCACATGTTCTGAAAAGCATCTAAGAGCACTATGGAGAAACTAACATGGGGAGCAGAGGCCACTGATGCCTCTTCCTCTGCCTGTGATAGTGTCAAAGTTACAAAAAGAAAGAAATCAGAAGGCAACTTTGAAATTGTATGGAAGTCAAGAGGAAGGGAGCCAGGACTGACATTAGTGCCACCCCTGCAGATCCCATCATTTGTCTGAAGATGACAGGTGTTTCCTTGAGCATGTATATGACCCCATATATGTTGGAAAGTCTTAATGGATCCCAGAGTGTGGGTGCTGTGGTCATCTTCTACAAAGGGCCAAAACAGATGGCCCAAAAGCGCCAGATTGGGGCCGCTGCAGAGTTGCATGCCACGACGCTGAAGAAACCCCGTGCCACACCCCCAAACCAGAGTTTTCCTGGCTAAAAAAGAAGCTGCAGAAAGCGGCTCCTTTTTGAGCCAGGAAAAAGCTGCCTTTGCCACACTTTTTTGGTGCTTTTGTGGCATGCGGTGTGTAAACACTGCATCACCGGAGCGCCAAAAAGCTGCCGCTGTGTGGTTAGTGGGGCGGCTTCACAGCATTTTCCCATTATCTTGGGCATGTGCATCATGCG
This sequence comes from Phrynosoma blainvillii, assembly GCA_026167975.1. Lineage (NCBI taxonomy): Eukaryota > Metazoa > Chordata > Lepidosauria > Squamata > Phrynosomatidae > Phrynosoma > Phrynosoma blainvillii. Next base: position 64,634,891 of record JANUYF010000004.1, read on the forward strand.
TACGCCATGCCCCCAAGCTGCCAGGAAGCTGGCTCTTTATGCCTGTCTGTTTGCCCCAAAGTGAGGCACAGACCTTGGCCAGTAGCATCAAGAAGATCAGTTGTAATTAATTGTAATTTTAAGGGGGGGTTTTATATGATTGTTATAAATTGTGGGAGTGTACTTTTAATGTAAGCGGCCTTGATAGTTCCGGTTAAAGGCAGGGTATAAATTATTATTATTATTATTATTATTAGTTGAATTCCTCATTTAGCCATATACTTAACTGGTTGACCTTCAGCTGATTAGTCTATTATTCTAATTAAGAACATCATGGGGTTACGTCCTGGTGGTGGTGAAAGAAGGAAATCACCTATGTTTTCTTGAGCTTCTTGGAGGAAGAATGGGACAAAAATCTAATAAGCATACCTACCGTATATACTCAGATATAAGTAAAAAAAAAATTTGAAGGAAGATTGACCAAAAAACCCTGTGTTGACTTATACGAGACAATATGATAATAGAGCAACCAGGCTGGGAAAAGGCTTGGGGGCAAACGCTTGCCTTCCTCCTCCTCCCCTAGTTCAGCTGTCTCCCGAAGGGAAAACTGGGCTGCGGAGGGGAAGGCAGGGTACTAAGACCCTGAGTTTTACCCTTAACTTATCCATGGGTCATATCAAAATCCCTAATTTTGGTCCCAAAACCTGCCCTCGATTTATACATGGCGTTGGCTTATAGTCAAGTATACATGGTAGGCATTGCATCATGTAATGCTGAAGTCTTGCTCCCACTGAAATGACTCTCTTTTTTTAAAAAAATGCTTCATGGCATTTTCTATTTATTATTTTCAAGTGCTAAGCCCTGGTATAAAAGTTTATAAAAAGTTTTCACAGTGGATCTCTGACCTAAATTATGTCCTAGCTGGGTGTGCTGCAGGGCTGACTGAGGGCCTGAACAGACAGACTGCCAGAAATAATCCAGCTTGAGGCCACTTTAATTGCCCTGGCTCAGTGCTAGGTGATCATGGGAATTGTAGTTTATTGTGGCACCAGTTCTCTGATAGAGAAGGCTCAGTGTTTCAGGAAATAAACCTCCAATTCCCATGATTCCCTATCATTAAGCCAGGACAGCTAAAGTGGTCTCAAGATGGATTATTTCTGGCAGTCTGTTCAGGCAGGCCCTGAGTTGCTGTTGCCTGAGTAAAGTGTAGACATCCCCAGACTTGAGTCATAGGTATATATTGGCACAAGTATTTGAGAATTTCTGTTTTAAGGGAGTAGTCAACGCTGCAGGAGATCCATTGTTAGAGATTAATAAATATGGAGAAATAACTGATAAACAAGTACTCCCAAGAAGTCTTTGATCTTGAGACTGATTCATTGTCAAAGATTTTAAGAGTGGCTGCATTCAATCAATAGTACTGCTTTGTAGTCAGTCCTAGTAATTTGCAATTTGAGTTATATCATCCAACTTTGCTGAGCAGACTTTATGATCGGTTCTTGTTAAATATGACCTTAGAGTATTGACTGTGTTCCAGTGTTGAAATAGCATTCAGTAATGTGTTTTGAAACTTCTCCAAAAAGAATCTAGTTAGATCAACCCAACAGGAGTACTTCAGAAATCAGCAAGGCCTAATTACAATGTTCAGATCAACAGTAATAGCAACAATCCACAGTTGAGCTAAAGACCAAGTGACTTCTTCATATGCTGCTTTACAAGCGTGAGAACTGGCATGGGTGTGAGAGCATGTTGTGGCATCACACAATCATGCATTTATTTTAAGTGTAATGTTTATGAATCTGCCTGCTTACATCCACAGTGAATATGCAGCTTCATTGGAAACAGGAGAAGTATATTACATATTTGCCATACTTTTTAAGTTAGCTATAAAATATGTTTATTATATTATTCATATAATATGAATATAATTTTTATTTGTGATTTATCTTCGCACCAGGACGAATCCAACTGGATCAGCTTTGATTACACAGGTTGTTTAGAGGAGTCACATATTCGTGTAATCATAACTGTCTATAGAAATGAGTTGTGCCCTCATACCAAGAGTATATTGAAATATTAGTACGCTGGAAGAAATTGAAAAGAAAAGAATCTTTTATTATTTTGTTATGCTGTGCATGTCATCTGTAGAATCTGATAGTGATATATGTTAGAAAGAAAATTCTGTGTTACATTATGTGATGCTCTGATCTTCATTTTACTGCATTTCTCAGATTGTGCCTGTTACAGCAGTTTTATAGTTTCTCACAGTATATATGCTATAGACTAATTGACTATTCCATTTTGCCAGAGGCCCTGCATGACTAATGCATGCACGCACACACACACACACACACACAATACACTGGTTTTAAAGTGGCCATGTTTTGTAGCTAGCAGCTTCAACAAAGAAAATCGATCAGTTGTAGCAAATATTCAGGTTAATGTAATGTGGAAGACATATGAGATTACATAGGCACAAGAACAGCATGTGTTAGTACAGTCATCCCTCCACATCCACGGATTCTTTATTCATGGATTCAAGCATCTGCTGTTTGAAAATATTCCAAAAATATATACATTCCAAATGGCAAACATTGATTTTGGCCTTTAATAACAACAACAAGAAGGGTCACCATTTTACTATGCGACTGTATATAAGGGGACTTGAACATCCATGGTTTTTGGTATCCACGGTGGAAGTGTGTGTCCTGGAACCAAACCTCAGCAGTTACCAAAGGCCCACTGTATTTCTACACTTTGATTTGATTTGAACCATTCTTCTGTTTGGAGTAAGTAGAACAAGAACAGTTAATCTCTTTGGAAGCAATATTGTGATGGACAAGTATTGGGATCCTGCAAGTCTTCTTGACTCTAGGGTCCAAAACACACTGCAGAAATAATTCAGTTTGAGACCGCTTTAACTGCCCCGACTCAATGCTAGGGAATTCTGGGACTTGTAGTTAATTGTGGCACCAGGGCTCTCTGACAGAGAAGGCTAAATGTCTCACAAAAGTACAGTTCCCAGAATTCCCTAACATTGAGCCGGGGCAGTTAAAGCGGTCTCAAACTGGGTTATTTCTGCAGTGTATGTTTAGAACTCTGTTGGAGACCTTGTGAGATATTGAACCTTTTGTGATCCAAAACACACACTGCAGAAATAATCCAGTTTGAGACCACTTTAACCATTTTAAGGAATCCTGTGAGAGCAATAATCATTTCTCAACCACTGTCTGGTCTAGATTTTGAGCTGCAGAGGTTTTCCCCCTCTATATATTTCAGAAATGCAAAACAATGAGATTTTTATGCCATACATGCAACTTTGAATGGTGTATTCTGCCTCATCAGGCATTTTCTACTGAATTATATTAATTGTTAATCAATCACAGTATGCTCATATGGCAGAAAACATTAGGGAGTCTCAAAATAGACCAGGAAATAGCTATGATGGGAAGAAAAGACAATTTGCTGTGTCATAAGGCAAGGTCTAGCAGTTAGACTCTAACTTTAAAAAAAATCACATTTCCTTGGGTTTAACTGAAACGTTTTTAAAACTCCATATTTGTAAAGAGCACTAGTTGCCCTGTGGAATAATATTGACCCCTTAAAACTGTGGTGATACTAAGCAAAGTAAGTTATGTACGGTATCTGTTTGTAGTGGACAGATTATCTGATTTTTGGCTGTAGGCTTGGATTCAAATCCTCAGTCAGGCATGAAGTTCATGGTGGGACCTTGGGGAATTTGTTATAGTTCAGCTTCCCTTATGTAAGCAAGTCAGCTATAAAGATAATATCACATGTCTGCTTCTGTGAAGGTGTTTAGAAGACAGACATGAGAAATAAAGTAACTTTGAATTAAAATTGAAAAGAGCTCCTTGGGAGCAATGTTTGATGATGCTGTTTTTGAAAGATGGTATGAATTCAGACACTGTGTTTATAGGGAGAGTGTAATTGGGGATCCATAATGTATGGGGGAAGCTCCCACAAAAGGTATATTTCTTGTTGACAAGGGTGAAGGAGAAGGAAGTTGACAAGTGTTCAGTAGAGACTGACAACATGTATTAGGAGTATATAATTAATAAAATACAAACTCATAACAAATATGATGGTACTGAATGATTAATGTTTGGCTATGTTTATATTCTATTTGAGTATGAAAAGCACATGTGAATACAGATTTGGAGAAATTACTTGGCTGGTGGTTGTATAATCAGCTGTTTGGTTACCGAATAAAAGCACATGCATCCATTAAAAAAAGAAAAGAAACGTAAGGCTATTTACTGATTAAAAGAATCTTATTTTGTAATTTGATCAGGTTGACATAGTTTAAAATAACCCAGGATCATTATGGTTAATAATAAACAACAAATGTCATTGTCATTTGGTAAATTGTTGTCTGTTGTATTTGCACGAAATACACTTTGAAAATATTTTATTTTGATACAAGTGTGTCTGTTTTGTTTGCAGTATAGTGCTGTGGACACAAATCCTTTATCCGTCCATGTTATGCAGCCATTATGGGACAGAATAGTTAAGGTAAGAGTCTTTACTGTATGAAGACCACTAAATTTTCTACTGAATTATATTAACAATAGTTTGAATAGCATTGGCTGCATGGTAACAATTACTATATTCTTTATATTTATAATAAATATTTATAATAAATATTTTCAGTCTAATTACTGTTAGAACTATGTTATAAATTTCATAGCTGCCAACACCAACCTATAGGTCAAGACAGAAAGTGAAAACCTAAGTGAGATAAGTTAAGATAAGAAGGTGGAGGATAAGGGAAGAAGGAGACAGTAGAATCAGAAAAGTTAGGGTTGCCCATAATGCACAGCACTGTAGAGTTTTCTGTCAAGATGTTAGTAATTTGTGTTCAGGTTTCCCATGATATTTCATGGGCAAATAATCCAAAATACTTTGTTGTTGTTGTTAGCTGCCTTCATGCCTTCAAGTCAACCCCAACCCATAGCGACCCTATGAACCAGTCACCCTATCCTCAGCAGCTCTGTTCAGGTCCTGTAGACTTGGACCCGTGGCCTCCTCAACTGAATTAAACAGGGGCTAGATGCCCATTTGTAGGGAGTGCTTTGGCTGTGTATTCCTGTATGGCAAGGGGTTGGACTGATGGCCCTTGTTGTCTCTTCCAATCCTGTGATTCTATCATTCTGTGATTCCATTAGTGTGCTATATGCGTGGTTGCACTTCTTGGGAGAATTTTGCGCTGGTGGCAAGGAAAGAGAGACAAGAACTCCAGGCTCTGAGCACCCCTTTTCTTCATTTCTTCATGCCTTTATTCCTTCAGAACCACAATTCCTGTGGCCTTTTTGATCCTGCTGCCACCACCTATGCTAGTGTAGTGCACCAACAGGATGCTTTTGCCATGGCCAAATGTGAGAGGCCACACTTTTGCATGAATGAGGCTATATCTCAGCATCACTGCCTACGTGAATGAAAGCTATTCTAGACACTACAGAAGACATTAGATAGTAAACTATTCTTAGTCATTTCTGTGTGGGCAGTTCTTTAATGGTAAATATATACATAGGTTACTAAACAGTGCTATTTTACAAGGATGTGTATATATCTGTCAAACTCTTTGCAAGCTTAGAATGTACAGCCTTTTGTATACGTATTTTACATTAGATTGTCAATATCATGACTTGATCTTCAAAACACTACAAAAGAGCCGTCTCTCTTTCTTTGCCCTCTTTATTTTAGAACTTGAAGTTATTGTCAGTATCATTTGTCCCACCCACCCCACTATAATATATGATAAATAAATTGTGTCTGACTTGGGGGTACTATGCCAGGGAACAGGTTTTCTCTTTTAAAAGATGACATTAAAGGATTATGATGATCACAGAAAAGGATGAATGCCATTTCTAATGTCCAAAATCTCTGAAGAAATAAAATTGCTTTATCTGAGAGACTGAGACTGAAGAAAAGCCATAGCAAATATTCTTCAGCATGAATCTGTGTATCTGTACTGATCTTGAAGGAAATAATCATACATAAATGATATGTGAACCTTAGACTGTGATGCTACTATTGAAGCAAACTGAAGAGTACTAGCTGAAAAAAACATGTTTACATATTTCTGTAGATCCTTTTTCATAATTATGGACAGAGTACTTTGGTTGAATCAAGTATCTTCTCTGTGATACACATCTTCATTTATAAAATGGTATGTGTGTTCATATACAAAAAAATCACTATGGATTGCCAATAAAACCAAAAGTAACTGTGTGGTCCATGAATAAAAGTAAAATATCACAGTTATTAACAGTGAATTGTAACATAAGAGGCACAAGCATTCAGGTTCTTCCAAACTCTTGATCAGGCTGGGTGTTAGACAAATTGGCAGGAGAAGCAGAAATTTCCAAAAATCAGACCAGATGCCTAAATATTTGCATACATCTTCATCTAGTAAAAACACTCACATCATTATTTTTTTTAAAAAAGCATTAGAAGGGTGCAGTGTTAAGGAGGGAGGCATCAGTATACATTTCCATAATTTAAAAAAAACCTTTATTACGTCTTATTAAAATCTTTTTTCAAAATTTGTTTTCATGCATTAGATTTTCCTATCATATTCTGCAAACACAGGATAGACACGCTGGGTATCCTGTGAATGTGGAGGATTATGTATATGTATATATTTTGCATATCTGATCCTGTAAGCTTTTTATTTGGGTAAGGAGCATCCCAGGTCTGTGAAATGTGATATTGAATGGGGCCTTGTCTATAAGCAATTGCAAGTTTTAAAACAATGTAAACAATTATCATAGGTTTGTGGCACTTGCTAATTAGTGGCTGTAATGATAATAATGTCCTTGGGGGTCAATATTCTAACAGGTTTTATATGAGTGTTACTCATTATGTATTCACACTTTCCTTTTTAAATGGCAATTTTGAAATATAATTGTTTAAGAGAGAAGCTGAATCTGTTTCAAGACTTATCGTCTATCCATTAAGTTTTCCAGTGTACTATAGAGAAGAGTGGTAATAATGCTTCTCTTTTTCCATAGCATAGCTCAGGCCTGGAGTTCAGCAATCAGTGATATATTGAACAATGAGACTGTAGCAAAAGACATCTGAGATTCAGGTTTAATAATCAGCTACCAGTCTAGCTCTAAAGCTCAGCAGTTTCAAACTACAGGAGAAAAAAATCCCAAATTGTTTGTTCTGCCCTCCCATACTATGGTTCAGTGGTGCCCCTAAATTTATTTGTGCATACTCACCCACCCACAGACATCAAGCTTTCTTACTGAGATAGCAGTGCAACAGGGCTACCCACAGACAAAACAGAATTTTCTGCATATTTGAGGGCATTCCTACATGTGCAGAGAGAAATTTCAAGACAATAAGAGGTATTGAGGTCAGCCTGCAACAGAGAATCAACATCCTCCCTGCCCTCATTAGTGTAGCTTTTAGAACATGGCAGTATAGTGGGCATGCACACCAGCCTGAAATATGCAGATCAAACTTCAGCCTTTTTTTCATTGCTAAATTTACTAATTCTGGCTAATACTTCAGTGTTTACTGTATATCTATCATGTTATCTTCATACTCTATTTGAAATGGCCATTTTAGAAAAGGCTTTTGAAAGAAACAAGTTTTTGGCTTTATTGCAAGTTCAGTTTTACCTGACCTCTGAAGTTTCTTCCTATCTTCTAATCTAACGCAGAAGATACATGTGGGGAAGGACACCGTAGAGTAAGAGTGCATATGGCCCTGGCCTGCCTTCTTTTTTACACTTCAGCCAAGATACTGAGAGATGAGCAAGGGTAGCAGAATTGCAAATGGGTTGGAAAATGTAAGAGCCAGAGATATATTTGGAATAATTCCCCTATTTATGCACTCATCTCACTACTAACCTCATCTCTCTCTCTTCCATCCTAAACTATTTGAATCAACAACAGAAAAAGCAGGGAGGGGTCAGGTTCTTCTGTAAAAGGAACAACCACAGTAAGCTATTTTCCTTCCTCCAGGGATGCTGTGTGGGAAGGAATTGAGGTCAGGAGAGAAACATATGTGTACATTTGTGAGGGTGGTGAAAAAGGTAAATTATTAAAAGGTGTATTACAGAACTTTGCACCAGCAGCAGCTTCATGTAAGAGAGTGCAATAGTACAGTATAAATACAAGGGCCTGTATCCTATTAGTTCACACCCAACTACACTACACCCATTATTGATTGGTAAGCTAACAAATAGGTAAATCTCATAGATTCAGTGAGCCTATTCTAGCTAGACTACAATAGGGTTCTAGTAATTAGCGCAACTGATTGATCAGGTGGGATGATAAAATCTACTCATAGCCATGATTTCCACCTGAGCACCAGAAATCTAGCACATCTGAATTATGAACATTCAGAGTGAGTGTGGCCCTGTGCTATTCACCATGCCTGAATCATGTCGTCATCCTGCCATCAATATTTTAAAATTGTCAGTGTTCATCTTTAGTATATTATCCTTCCTCATTTAACAAATTTAAGAGTCTTGCTGCTGAATTAGAACAGCCATCACTTAACACTACCTTTTGAAACTTCCCAGATCAGTACAAGACACTAAGGGCCTTTGCAGACTGCCAGAAATAGTGCAAATTGAGTCCACTTTAAGGGTTAGGGTTAGGGAATCATGGGAACTGTATTTTATTTTGGCACCAGAGCTCTCTGACAGAGAAGGCTCAATGTCTCAGAAAAAAATACAATTCCCATGATTCCCTAGCACTAACCCTAACCCTTAAAGTAGACTCAATTTGCACTATTTCTGGCAGTCTGCAAAGGCCCTAAGTTGTATCTTCTTTATCCAAGAAGGATGTAGTGGATTCAAGTATCGCAGGCTGGGTCCCTCCCTGTCTATCTCCAAATCTTTTCTTTTTAAATAAACCAAAAAAACCAAAAACATAACAGTTTTTGCTTGAAAACATGGTCTAAACCTAGACTAGGGGTGGGAATCATACAGTGCTCCAAATGTTGGACTGTAGCTCCCAGAATGTCTTGCTATTTGCTATGATGACTTAAAACTGCTGGGATTTGCAGTGCAACATGATTCCTACCCAACTTATTTATATGGATGGGTTTTTTGTTTGCTTGTCTTTACATATTCAGCATCTCTCAGGACAAGCTGGATTTTTCCTGTCATTGCCCAGTTATTTGGGATGGACCTAAGATTATCAGAAAGTCCTAAACCAACTGTAGCATAGTTTATTAAAGTCATTCATAATAATTTTGGACTGCTACAATACTGTCTCTGATATCTGTCCAAAAATTCATTGTGAAGGGCAGTAGATCAATAGAATGCCTAGTCTATGTAATGCTGGATAGATGTGCTTTGTTAGATGAGTTATGTAAATGATAAATGACCTTCATTTTGCCAGTATATGTATACAGAATCCCACCATAGTCCCCTCAGCTGCTAGGCCTGACTTGGCCAGCTGCCTTAACTTAAAAAGCTCTCAGTAATTCATACTGGCAACCATATAATGAACTAGTCAATTATTTACTACGAGTCCTGTCATAAACAGCAGTTATCTGAACATCAGAGCCTCCATTCATGGTTCACCAGTACATATTCTGAGAAAAGGAGGTAGAATCAGGGCAGTGTAACAGAGACTGTTCTGTTATTTTTTGTCTCTAGTACGTTACCGACAACCTTGAACTCTATTGGTTATGATATTTCCTGGTTCCCCATCTTTTCCTTTTTAACCTGTCTTTCTCCCTGCAGCTGACTCATTTCATCTGTGTTCAGAAAGTCTCAACAAGAGTCATAGCTATCACTCCACCCACTTGCCACAGGATTATAAGAAGATATATTAAACCTATAATAAATGACTGTAGTAAACCAGTAATAGAAAGCAAGAAGTAATAGTGGAGAAAATTTTCTTAGTAGACGTGGTCACTCTTATGGTAAAATCTAAATATGATGAGGTAATAACTATCTTGCATTAGGCTACCAATTTAAAAACATGCTATATTTGATGGTACTACATTTGCATATATTTCTTCCTTTCAGACTTAAGTAATTAAGGATTCTGCAGACACACTTATTAGCCTTAATCTTATATCCTTCAGCACAGCATAAATATCCACATGTGTACCTGTACTATGCTGAGCCTTATATGTTCCCCTTGACTTACTAAAACGCCTGTGAAGCCACCCCATACAGCCATTCCGTGCTTCATGAAAAGCAGGATCGAAGAAACATCTGGCTACATCCCTATGGGCAGACAAGCCAGGCATAGTAATGATTACAGTAGCACTGAGAGCCCTGGAGGATCGTAGTGAATCTCAGTGCTGATGGTCATCATTTTGCATCTGGCTTTGGGAATGTAGCCACACACTTCTCTGATCCTGGCTGCTCACTGTGAAACATGGAGTGGTTGTGTGGGGTGCCTTCAAGAGTGTTTGGGTGCTGTGGAGAAAGGAAGGGCACATCAACCTCAACAGTGCACAAAAAAAAGCCCCTTTGCACATGTAAGTGAAAGATACACATGTGAATGTCCCTAATAGAATTTCAGTAATAGTATTGGACGAAGCCAACTTGAAGATACTAGTGTCTGCTTCACACTAAAGTACCAAAGTGTAGTGTTGTAATCTTTTTTTTTTTTTGGATGTTTACTTTACTTCTTCAGTATACATATTAGTTATGTTGTCATATGAGAAACAAATTCCAGTTCACAAATGTAATATTTGTTTCTTCTTTTTTAAATCACACAGATAGTACCCTTGTGGATTGCGCCTAATCTTTTAACCTTTGGTGGATTTTTGATGATTTTAATTAATTTTTTTATATTATCTTTTTATGACTGGGACTACACTGCATCAGGTAACACTATTCAATTGGTTTTGAAAACTGAATGGAATTTTTTTTTTATAAACAACTGTAAAATAGTTAACATAGCTAACCCACTGTGTAAGGTATTTGCATATGTTCTAAGGTATGCATTTTTTTATAAAGATACAAACCCTAAAAATGTGATGTCAAGCATATAGCTAGGTTAATCAAAGGAGGTTAATGGTTAATAGAGAAATACTTCTGAAGTATCAATTTGAGTAATTTATTTCCTATTGTTTCTTTTTTGTTTGGGCAGGTTCCAGTGGTGGGTTGATTCCGACATGGGTTTGGGTGTTTGGTGCTTTTGCCACCTTCTGTTCTTATACTTTAGGTAAGGTATTATCAGAAATACAGTGTAAAGTCAAATATTGTGTGGATATTTTACCTAGTTCAGGTGTAACACTACCAGGGTACCCGAGATTGGAAATGACCTGTGAGTTTTAGGGTTCTAAAGGGAAAATACCTTTTTACAGTCCCTACATTATTTGTAACCAGGGTTAACAATGGGTAAGACACAACAGAGAATGCATGTAAAGGAGTGTGCTTACATAGAGAAGGGGCACAGTGAAGGAGCAGAAGACATAATCCTGCTATCTCCTTCTGATCCTTTAAGTCAATATCTCCTTCATGTAAAATTTATCTGGTGTACTTAAAAATGAGCTTTTTGAGTGCTCACTTAGACATAAGTAGCTGGACCTAAGCTTAGCAGGTGTATCCTATAGGGCTAACATCAAGAAAAAATTGGGTAGATATGTGGAAGGAAAAGCAATCATCGTCCGCATCTTCATCCTTATCATCACCAGGCAGAAGAAGTAGAGACAGTAACAAACAATATGAATGAAGGCACAAATAGTAGCATGTTCAGTAAAATATAGTGCAGAATAAGACACCAACAAAAATCTCTAGACATGAATTGTTGACCAGCTTTCTAGGTATTTCAGCTTACTTCCTCTGTGAGGACCTATTTGGAGGAATGAAACAAAAAGACTGGATCACTCAAGCTGTTACAAGTCTTTCTTAATTGACAGTGAAAAGTAGAGGAAACAGTTTCTGTCATGAGCTTACATTTAAAAATTACAGTGCTTTAAAATAGTGATGTAGTCCATCTGGTTCTACTCCAGTGAAACGGATAGCGCTATGGAAATGTGTACACGCAGTTTCTTTAATTAAAACAACACTTCTTGAAACTTCTTGAACAAGGATGCATTTAATGATCATCCCATTTATTTTTTAAACTGCAGAGAGAAAATTGAAAAGGTTTTAGTTTAAACTAGCCATGGCTAACTTTGCCCATTGATTCCAGTGGGATTAAAATGTGACTAAGGGGCTAAGCAGACAGTCGGCACGGGGCCGCCCCAGGAAGCTGTGTATCGGGGCTGAGGCATCCGCATTCCTCGGCCCCGCGGTGCAGCTTCACCGCCCCAGGAAGGAGCACTAAAATAGTGCTCCTTCCACAAATCACCGAAGGTGCGTCACAAAAGGCTGCCGGCGCACCTTCGGCGCCTCTTCTGCTGCAGCGTGTGCGGACGCTGCAGTGGAAAGGCATCCTCGGAGTGCCAGCATGTGGCTGCCCCTCCCCTTCCTTGTCCTGAAGACGGCGCTTTGCGCCGTCTGCTTCCCCCCTAACTTTCTTTGGCCACAGCCTATGGGAACATTCAGTAAAATGTGAGTGAATTATGCTTTTGACCATGAATTATTGCTTCTCCTTTCTCTGAAGAACTTTGTTTCACACTGAGTCTCTATTGGTGAAGTAGGGCAGTATTTAAAAATATGTCACTGCTTTTTCTTAAGAATGAATATAGGAGACAGCTTTTAAAATGTTTTGCAATAGAGAGAATAGTAAAAAGAAAAAAAGAAGGAAATTGTAACAAAACTGTAGGAGGAAAGAACGTTTACATAAATCTTGTTATATTCTGTTCGATCAGCTTTCTAGATACTTCAGTTAGATACTTCCAGTCTAAGTGAAAAGAATGGAATGGAAACCATGAGACTAGCAAAATCTAGTTTGGGTTGTACCACTCCACACAAGTACAGACTGAATCTCAAAAGACCACTTGAGAATACAAGCCCTACTCATTAGAAAGAAGAAAAAAAAACCCATAAAAATGGAGCTGCACCAATTTAGGAAAGTTGCAAGAGCAATGCCAATAAGGCGTTGTTATTATTTAAGAAGAAATTCCTGATGTGTTTTGGCCATCCCTGTTGGAAGAATCTGTTATCTAATTAGCTGGGTCCAAACTGTATCTTACTTTAGTGAAACACGCAAAAGAGCTTTGTGTCTGAACACATTTGTCATCTGTTCCTCTGCATAAGCATTATGACTAGGGGATGACTTTTTCCCCTCTAGCTACTTGTTGGAACAGGTGAATTCCCTGATGACATATGCAAAGCATAGGGCATTACTTTTTAAACAATAACTTTGTCTGCTTTGCTGCTGCAGCTGTCCCTTCTCAAGTCATGTTCACTTCCTCGGGTCTGCAGCCTTCACTGCCCACAATCTAGTAAGACCACCAATAAATACTCATAGTGGTCCCAGGACTCATCAAGACTATCCTCAGAACAAGACCTTTGTAGTTCATCTCTCTCTCTCTCTCTCTATCTATCTAAAGGTGTCTCTTACTGGAGAAATATGTTGCTTTATTTTTAAGTCTGTTTAAATATCACAGTAGAAAAATGGAGGGAGAACAGAATGAATTATGGATCCTTAGAGAGACTGAAAGAGTTGGCTAGACTGCAGTAGTAAAACCAATTTAGCCTCCATCTATGGAACTGATCTAGAATGGTGAACTTGTTTTTCAGATACATATCAGAGACAGCTGTGTTAGCATAAAAATTAAAAAAGCAGCTTGTGGCAACTATAAGACAAACAGATTTATTTTACCATCTAATCTAAATTTATTTTAAAAAGGTAAAGGTTTCCCCTTTGACAAGTTTGTCTAGTTGTGACCGACTGTAGGGGCAGTGCTCATTTCCATTACTAAGCTGAAGGAGCCAGCGTTGTCAACAATGACTCCATAGTCGTGTGGCTGGCATGACTGCATGTAACGCTGTTACCTTCCCACCAAAGTGGTACCTATTTATCTACTTGCAGTTTTGCATGCTTTCAAATTGCTAGGTTGGCAGAAGCTGGGACTAGTCATGAGAGCTCACTCCATCATGTGGCGCTTGGGTCTTTAACTGCTGACCTTGTGGTCATCAGAGTCAGTGTCTTAACCGCTAAACCACTGTGTCTCCCAAATTTATTTTAGCATGCTGCAGTATGTGTCCAGGAACAAATAATATTCCAATAGAATTATTGCAGTCCACACTGATAGAGTCAACTCTAGTGCAAACCAACATATGTCAACAGATATGGAAAACAAAACAATGGCCAACAGATTGGAAAAGATCAATATACATTTCCATCCACAAAAAAGGAGACACAAGAGACTGCAGCAACTATAGAACCATAACACTAATCTCCCATGCAGGCAAAATTATGCTCAAAATTCTACAACATATACTCCAACCAACCATACATGGAGGGAGAAATCCCATAGGTCCAAGCAGGGTTCAGGAAAGGAAGAAGCACTAGGGATTGCATTGCAAATATACGATGGCTAACAGAACATAACAGGGAGTTCCAAAAGAAAATCAGCATGTGCTTTATAGACTATAGCAAAGCCTTTGACTGCATAGATCATGAAAGGCTATGGAACACCCTTAAAGACATGGAAGTGCCAATACATCTGATAGTCCTGATGAGGAATCTGTACTCTGAACAAGAGGCTACTGTCAGAACAGAACACACAGAAACAGAATGGTTCCCAATTGGCAAAGGAGTCAAACAAAGCTGCATCCTATCACCCTACATATTCAACTTATATGCAGAACATATGATAAGGAAAGCAGGCTTAGACACAGAAGAGGGAGGAGTGAAAATAAGAGGAAGAAATATCAACAATCTGAGATATGCTGATGACACCATAATACTAGCAGAAAACCTCACAGATCTGGAACAACTACTAAAGGCTTAATGTTGAACATAAAGAAATAAAAATGATGACTACAGAGAACGTACACACAATCAAACTAGACAATGAGTAAAAGAGTTCTCATATCTGGGATCAAACACTGAGCAGATCAAGCCAGAATTATCCATGGAGGCCAAGATGACAAAGCTTAGACTGTCATACTTTGGGCACTTCCTGAGAAGGCATGAATTGTTGGGAAAAACAATAATGTTGGGAAAGGTAGAGGGAAGTAAAAAGGGAGGAAGGCCACATGCTAGATGGATGGACTTTATTAGACTGTGAATATGAGTTTGCAGGAGCTGGATAGAGCAGTAGAGGACAGGGCCGCTCATCATCGGGGCTGTCACGGGTCGAGATCAATGTGAAGGCAGTTAACAACAAGAAAAAATATTTGTCTTAAATGTTAACAGTACTACAAGGCTCCTGTTTTATCTTGTGTTGAAATAAGTTATTTTTACTGCAGGTCTAGTACTAAGGATGAGTGCATATTCATCTGGAGGTCCCATGTTAAATCTGAACTATTGATACATGCCTGACAATGACAAACTTCCAGCTTTTCCAACAAATATGAAGAGAGTGAAAAATCAAAAATTTTCCCAATTCCTGTAGACACTGATGGCAGTTTGAAAGCATGAGCCTAAAAGAACTAATTTAGAAAGTAAAAGGTGAAGCCAATATCTCTGATTTATGTTGTTTTCCTGTAGCAATTAACTTCTTTAGGTTCTTTCCTGTTACTTTATAGATTCCATAGATGGGAAACATGCTCGAAGGACTCAGTCAAGTACCCCTCTTGGAGAGTTGTTTGATCATGGACTAGACAGCTGGGCCTCCACAGTTCTTGCACTCTCCTTTTATTCCATCTGTTCGCGTACCATTGGGGACATTGGAAATTCTGTCTATACCATGTATTTATCATTAAGTGTTATCTTATTAAATTTTATGTTTTCACACTGGGAAAAATATAATACAGGAGTCCTTTTTCTACCGTGGGGATATGATATAAGCCAAGTGGTAAGTATTTATAACTGTTAAAATTATTATTATATAACAGTAACAAAAGGAAAGAGAAATACTGCTTAAATCAAGTATATTCATCTTGAGACTTTAAACAGAAAATTGCACAATTAAAATATTTACAGAAATATTTCTGCACTGGATGGGAAAAGTTATGCCTATAAATGGATTGGGTATACTTTATCTGGAATTTTGAAACCTGAAATACTCCAAAAATTGTCTACGTGGGTGGCTAAGATAGTGACACCTTTGGTTTATGATGATTCAGTGTACACAAACTTTGTTTCATGCAGAAAATTATTGAAAATATTATGTATAAAATTATTGTTGTTATGTGCCTTCAAGTTGTTTTGACTTAAGGCAACCCTAAGGATTTCACAGGTTTTCTGGGGCTGGGACTGTATGATTTGCTTAAGGTCACCCAGTGTGTTTCCATGGCTGAGTGGAGAATCAAACCCTGGTCTCCAGGTCATAGTCCAATGCTTAAACCACTATCTTCAGATTGTATTTATAAGGTGAAGACAAAACATAAATGAATTTCATGTTTACATTTCAGTTTCCCAAGATATCTCATTATGTATAGCAAATATTCCAAAATCGGTTGTGAGTTCGATCCCAGGCAGGGCTCCAGGGTTGACTCAGTCTTGCATCCTTCCATAGGTCACTAAAATGGGTGTAATTACTTTACATGCTGCAAACTACTTAGGGAGTGCTTAAGTGCACCGATAAGCAGTGTAGTAATGTACTCGCTATTGCTGTTCTGGTCCCAAGCATTTTGGATAAGGGAGACACAATTGGTAATTGGTTTACGGCAAAAATCTTTTCTTTTTTTAAAATCCCAATTCCCATACATGCTGAGGGAAATTTGAAAGCCATGTCCTTTATTGAGGGCAGGGAGGAAGAAATGCCTGCAGCAGGGACAGAAGTTAGATTCTGTAAAGGTGAATGCCATTTTAAGTGTATTTTTTTAAAAAATCTGTTACATTTTCTGAAACTGTCAGCATTGCATTGACTCCTCAGATGTTACCTTCTGGTGTGCTATGAGAACTGCCTAGTGTAGTGTTTCTTCAAATGCCATCATAATAACTGTAGTATAAATTAGCACCATGAAGACGCCAGTAATATAATTCCTGCTGCCCTGTTGCTTCATGTTTAATTAAAGTTGTGTTTGATTTGCAGAGCAAAAAGATATTGTTATGCAGTTCATAACATTCATTAAAACACTGGTTCTGCTTTTTTGTAATTTTCACCTTTGTAAGAAGTGTGACATTAGATTCTATCCAGTGTCATGCTATCAGAAGGGAATCCACCAAGGTGGACTTCCCCACCTCCTTTTGGGGGAGGAAGTAAAATTTCAAATTAATTACATGCACATGAGAGAGAAAACACATTAGACTACTATTTAGATATTAGGTCAAGAACATTTTGCATGATGTGGCAAAATGTCTAAATCTTTATGTGCATCTCTGTTTCTTTAGTATGGGATTATATTTAAATTGATCCTAAAATTTATTCAGAAATACTTAGGGAGTGGGGAGTGTGTGAATGTGCATGTGCAAATGTTCCTCCCTCATACCCACCTCTTGTGTTTATTTCTCTTATTGATAGTAAGTTTTTCCTCTCTGGAAGAAAGAGGAACTTGAAAAGATTGGTTGAGGAGTACCTATCACCAGGGAAACTGAGATCACGTGACTATACTTCTTGTTCTCAAATTTGTGATCAAATTTAATCCAAATGTGTTCCATCAGGTCAAATGTTCTCATCTGCTCCATTGTATTCAAAGTTCTCTTCCCTGATTCCCCCCCCCCCCACAGCACTTTTTGGGCAAAAAATAATCTGCAAAATGTGATGGCCAGAATCCTGTATAAGAGTTGTGCGTTTGTAAGCACTGTTACTTGTGCGGCAATTAGAATTACGAAGATGCTCAAAGTCTGTATCCAAAGAGGGCTGCTGTTGCAGAACTGTGTAGCAGAACTGGCAAAGGGAGTTATGTACAATGAGAGCAGTGCACAACAGGACCAGTATGCATTGTATTGGTCCCAGTAGGCATCGGCCACTCTTGCTGGTGTCCTGTTATGCATCTTTGCAATTCACCAACAGAGTTTCTGTCTCAGCACCTCAGCTACATAGTTAAATGTATGCATATTTACATTGTTTGAAAGATCATATACGTGTCTGGAGATTTTTTTTTCTACAAGGCATGTTAAGACAAAGTGCTTTATATATAGTTGGGTGCCCAAAAATGTGCTGCTGCTGCTGCTGCTGCTGCTGCTGCTGCTGCTGCTGCTGCTTCTTCTTCTTCTTCTTCTTCTTCTTCTTCTTCTTCTTCTTCTTCTTCTTCTTCTTCTTCTTCTCCTTCTTCTCCTTCTTCTCCTTCTTCTCCTTCTTCTCCTTCTTCTCCTTCTCTTTCTTCTCCTTCTCCTTCTCCTTCTTGTTCCTCTTTCATTTGCATCCCTTCATTCTCATCACTTTCAAAAGAAATGCAGTTTTCCACAGGCATATGCACAAATCTGTCCATATATTTCAGGATCAAGGATCCTTCCTGCACAGCCTTGAGAGGCAATCGGGCATTGCAGAGATGCTGTTCTTTCATAACAGGGAAAGGCCAGTGAAACCGGATTCTGTGACAAATTTCATTGCCCTTCCCCCAGTAGTTCTAGACTCCTTCTCTACATCTTTCTCTACTTCTGTCTGCCACAAATGGGCGAAAAAGAGGCACGTCAGCCTCTAAAACAAAGGAAGAACGCCACATATCCCTCAGCCAGTTGTATCTCAGCCTTCATTGGAACAGCAGGAATTTGCCCAATCTGGAGTGTGAGGGTTGCTTTGTTTAAATTTCTTAAAATTAAATGTTATTAAGCATACAAAGACACATCTGAACATTTCATACCCTTTATATTTACAAACCTACAAAATATATAAAATTGCACACACACTACCTGCCAATACAGTGGGTCCTTGTTATCAGCTGGGGTTTGGTCCCAGGACTCCCTGTGGATAACAAAATCTGTGGCTGCACAAATCCCATTAAATACAATAGCATAGCAAAATTCTGTCCCTTATATAAAATGGAAAATCAAGGTTTGCTCTTTGGAATTTATACTTTTTAAAAAATATTTTCAAGCCGTGGCTGCTTGAATAAAAAAAAATCTGTGAATAAGGAGGGTTGACTGTACTTAAACTTTCTCCTTGAAAGATCTCTCCTTTCTAATCGAATGTCTTATTCCAAATACCTTTTATATTCCTCTCTCCCATACTTTCTTAGCAAGGAAGTTCTTCATTCATTCCCTCTTTTAATTTTAATCTACCTGAGTTTTTTTTTTTAAATACTCAGGACATCCCCTCAGCTACCTCTGCCCATACGAAGTCCAAGCAAGGATGGTGGCCTTCCTTCTGAAGCATCTGATGAAGCATCCCATCCCTCCGTCTCATGCTCAGCCATTTGGCTCCATGAATCCAGAACCCATGGCTATCTGTGTCTTGGAGGAAATTAGACTGGCAGGAACCTTTTCTCCTGGAACATGAAGCATACAAGAGATGTATTATCATAGCTAGTTCCCAAGGCCACCAGCTCTTGGGCCACTTCTCCCTACGTGCTTTTGAGTTTCAGTGAATTTGTGCCAAAAGAAGGCTGTTACTCCACTTGCAGTTCCCCCAGCTGCCCACCAGATGGCTCCATCGCTAACATCTAAGAATTAAGCAGCCTGGCAGAACCTACTTGATCACATCACTTGATCAAGAGCTAGCCAGATCCATAGTTAAAAAGTCTAGGTGTCCATCCACAGAGGCTTTTCTTTTTCCTCTTAGAAAGAGAGAAAGGAAAAAGAAAGAAAAGAACATCTAGCAAGCAGCCTTGTCCACATTCCTAAGGAAGCTGACATGGACTCCTCACACCCTAGGTATATTTCTACAGGCAAATTCCATCGCTGAATGGCCACGAGCCTCTTGCCCATTCCAATTAGAGCTTTACATTTTATTTTGAAAAGTAACTCACTGGGTAAATTGTTGCAAAGTTTCTCTCCTCTCTAAAAACAAAAACTCCCTCCACTTGCTACCAATAGCATTGCAGTTTGCATAGTGACCTGCTAGTTGTTGACTCACTATTTTCTGCTACTTTTTAGTTCTTTTTTGTTGTATGCTTCCAAGTCATTTTTGATTTATGGCAACTCTAGGACCAACCTGTCATAGGGTTTTCTTGGCAAGTTTCTTCAGAGGGCGTTTACCATTGCTATCCTCTGATGCTGAGAGAGTGTGACTTGCCCAAGATCACCCAGTGGGGGTTTTATACTCGAGTTGGAAACTGAAGTCTGGTCTCCAGAATCTTAATCCAATACTCAAGTTACTGCATCAGAGAGAAATCCATCTACAATAATAAGAAAGTGGTCTAAAACTTGAAAAAGATGCCTGGAAATATCCCTAATGCAATTTTCACCCACCAGAAGTGATGAAAATCAGTTCATTATTTTGTAAATGGAACATTGCAATGCCAATGTCACTCACAAAAGTAACACATTATAGGCAATGTGTTTACTTACAAGGTGAAAGGGGCATTTACAGGACTCTGTTAACATCCCAGCTCTGAAGGCATTGGGTCACTAGCAAAGCACCTGGCGAGGCTTGTCCACTGGGTGCCTTACCTAAGAACCCAACTTCATCACTCTGCCATTTTTTGTATGGAGAAGGACAAATGAAGTACTCTCAGCTGGGCTTGCAAAAACTGGCTAGGCCCTATTGAGGAGTCACCTGCCACTTGCAAACCATTGCTGAGAGTTACTGGCTCTTTGCATCTCCCTTCCAACTGGAATGGATAAACCCAAACTAGAGAGTCGTAAATTGCTTGATTACCAGTTACTGAGTAGTAAACAGAGGATATCCCCCACATAAGAGTGGGGCTTGAGTGAATGGGAAACCCATAGTCTCTACCAGGCCTGAGCCCAAACTACCACAAATTTTAATAAGCACCATGAATGTTAGTGAGCAAGACTTACATTGCTGCTGTTTTTACACCAGGCAGTCCCAGAGGCTGGTTTTGAAGCCAAATGTGCTCAACGCCTCCACTCTTTGACCTGTTCTGTCAACACCTGGCCAACATCCTTCCCATCCCAAATGTATGTTCACCACAGATAGGATCTCTTAGGTACTGCTGTGCTAAACTCCCAGTAATTTGTTGCATCTGTTCCTGACGTCTGTACACCATTTTCAGCGCATTTGCTAATAAGCCTTTTGAGCAGTATGACTTTGACTTTTCTCTTTCGAAGTCCTCTTCCTTGTGACCACTGCCTGGAAAGGTTTCGGAGTTAGCAGCCTTGTTAGAGAAAGGCCTAACCCCCCCCCCCCCCCCCGGGTAAAGGACTCTCCAGACTGATCCTGCCTATATTCCAAAGTTCAGTTACATTTTTCATTGAGCTCAAGATGTAGTCCTCCCTCCTTTTGCTGAAACACTCCCAGCCACTGGAACTAGCATGACATAAACTAGATACAGATGAGTTTTGAAGGATCCTGCTTCTAGAGTAGCTAGATGCTCTAAGGACTATTACATTGAGGGGAAATAAGCCTTTGAAGTTACTTTGGTTAACTGGCTAAAAGACTACATCTTCCTGGTGTACAAGGTACAATACTTCCCCAAGTCTACTCAGATCATGGCCTAATCCACTTGGGCTGCAGGAACTTCAGTTGCATTCAGTACTAACACCACATTGGCCAAGATCTTTAAAACTATCACACAAACCTCACCAAACACATTTATTGGACATTACAAGATTGACACAATTGCTTCAGATTATGACAAGAGGTCAAACAGTTGGTCTGTCAAGCATTTTTCCCAACAAATGGTCTATCAAACATAGATTCAGCTCACACGATTGTCCTCCTAAACTGACTGGCAGAGACCTGTCCTATCTTTTCAGATACCTTCTTCCACCAAAACACAGAGCTGGCAGTTGTCATGAACTCCATTTCTAACCAGTTGTGAAAGAGGTGTCCAAACTACACCCTGGAAGGACTGAGTCAAGCACCATTATACAGATTTGGATTTTAGCCTTCATCTATTTGAGTTTAGCTCAGGAGAGTCCTTTCTCCCAATAACAAGTGCCCTGGATATTGACTTCCAGGTCACATTGTTGGAAACAAGATCTCTCATGGACATAAAATGTCTCAGAGAGAACCATAAATGGGGAGAAATTTCCCCTCATCCTTTCCTAATGGACGTTGGGGGACCAGGAGCCCTGGTGGCGCAGTGGTTAAATGCCTGTACTGCAGCCACTCACTCATAAACCACAAGGTTGCGAATTCAATACTAGCCAGGGCTCAGGCTAGACTTGGGCCTGCATCCTTCCGAGGTCGCTAAAATGTTGGGGGGCAATGAGCTTACAGTTGTAAACCGCTTAGACATCCCATAGCGCGATATGAAGCGGTATATAAATGAAGCTGCTTTTGCTTTGGGAGGAAAGTAAAAACATTTTTTCAATGGGTTTAACAGGGTGGTGTAGCCCTCTAAGGTTTCTTGGGGGGAGGCAACATAGTCCCTTAATTCCCAAAGTTGCCTAACCTAATCTAATAGGACTAGTTGTGCCAACACCTTTGGTGGCACATCTTAAAAGTGCTCAAAAGGCAGTGTGTACTCTTAGGACCTTTTTCAGGGGACTATTTAGAATAAATATTCAGAAATTTTCCATTCTAATTATACATGGTTTGAGAGTTTCTGGTTCAGAAATTAACTTTAATTCTAAATAGAGCCCTGAAGAAGAAGGCTTTAATAGTTTTCACAGCATGAAATGAATTGGGCTCTTCTACCAATAAAACAATCTTTTGAGCATCTCGAGACATGTCTTTTGTTTATTCTGTAGATTCCACGGGATGCTCCTTGGTTTCTGTTTCTTTTGCTTTAACTTTTAGTAGAATATGTTTTTTGTGGGTTGTTCCCTCCCCATTATCTTTGAAGGGTGACTTATGACTATGCATGTGGTTCCTTAAGTTTTTGCCTCAAACTTGAACACAGAATGAACTGTTGAGAGCCTACGATCACAAGGACAAGACCAAAAATTATATTCATGTGATCCCTTCATTCCTAGTGGGTAGGCCTTGACACATCCTTTCAAATGCTTCTTTCACACCAGCCTTGAAGAAATCTTTATGATAAGTGCCAGGCATCCATTATCCACATACTTTAATTTTTTTTAAATAGGATGAGTTACACTTGAAATTAAGCTTAAAGATGTTAGAATTAGTTGAAGAAACTGCATAGTGGTGGTCTTTCATATGGAGAAGCAAGTTTTACTTACTTTTGTTTCTTCAGAGAAAGAAAGATTATTGAAGAACTAATTTTCCACAAAAGCTTATTTATTTCATCATTCTAACAAATGTGATGAGAATATGAACTCTCTAGAGATTCCTTTGTAAAACATCCACAGGAGATTAATTGGAATTTTTATAGCTTAATGCTTTTGCTTTATACTGATGAATCTGTGCTCTTAAAACATTAACTCTGACTTAATTTTCCCAGTAAAATCAGCAGGTCTATTTCTAATTATTCTAAAATAATATCCAATTGTCTTTATGCATTTTATTTTTCTACATTAAGTAAAATTGCTCATGACATTCTGCTGCTTCCATAATTGATAGAATTCTTGGCACTTCTATCAGGGAAATATCTACGTCCAGTTTAGTGTCTCTGGGGAACTGTCTGTTCATAGACAATATTGATTGGGCACCAAGTCCTTGCAAATGTGGAGCAGTGAGTGCATATGAAATACTTTGTGCCAGCTGTAGTGGCTAATACATGGCAAGAAGTCTGTGGTGAGAGTGACGAAACAGCTCTGTTCTGCACCACTGTTCGATGGTTATCATCTTCCTAAAAAGTTTGTATGTATGTGCCTTCACGTGGCCTGTCAACCTATGTTGAAGCCATACATTTCATAGGGTTTTCTTAACCAAGGAATACTATAAAGATGATTTTGCCAGAAAATCATAGAGTTGGAAGAGGCCTCCTGGGCCATTGATTCCAGTCCCCTGTTCAATGCAGGATTTCTAGCTAAATTAATAATAATAAATAATACAATTTATTTTTATCCCACCCCTCTGCAAACGCAACTGTGGCGGCATAAAAGGTTAAAAATACCATAAATTATCATACAAAAATACAAATCCCAAGACCTATCCACCCCTTAAAATAGCATTAAACAATAAACAATTGAAACAAATTAAAAGAAATTGCAGTGACAAAGCAGACAAATAACAATAACTGTGGTAGAGAATAGGAGAAAGGATGGGCTAACTCTTGAGGCCAGGATATCTAATCAGGAAAGGCATGCCGGAAGAGATCCGCCTTGACAGCTTTTTTAAAGCTGCTTAGGGTAGTAATATGATGGATCTTGTCTGGCAGGCCATTCCATAATCTGGGAGTGGTTGCTGAGAAGGCCCTCTGGGAGGTTGCAGACAGCCTAGTTTTTATAGGCTGTAGCAAATTCCTCCCAGAGTACCTGAATGCGCAGAGTGGACTGTATGGGGGGAGGTGGTCCCGAAGATAGATTGGACCCAAGCCATTTAAACCTTTAAAGGTAATAACTAACACCTTGTACTGTGCCCGGAAACTAATAGGCTGCCAGTGAAGTGACTTTAAATCCGGTGTAATATAGTCTCTTCTTGTTGTACCCAAGACCAACTTGGCTGCCATATTCTGTACTAATTGGAGTTTCCGGACCAAGCACAAGGGTAGCCCCATGTAGAGCGCATTACAGAAATCAAGACGGGAGGTTACCAGAGCATGCACCACAGTCTCAAGGTCCCTAACTTCCAGGAAAGGGCATAGCTGGCGTATCAGCCGAAGCTGATAACAGGCACTCCTGACTGTCACATTTACCTGATTTGTCATCTGGAGCGATGGATCCAGGAGCACCCCCAGACTGCGAACACAGTCCTTAGAGGAGAGTGTGACCCCGTCCAGGACTGGAGGTTGTATCCCGATACCTGGTTTTGGGGCCACTACTGTAAGTACCTCCATTTTATCTGGATTCAGTCTCAATCTGTTTTTCCTCATCCAGTCCATTACTGCCTTAAGAAAATAATTGAGAGGCATCCTCAACAGGTAGCTGTCCAGCCTCTTTTTGAAAAATCCAGAGGAGAACGCACCACCTCTTTGGGCAATTGGTTCTATTGCTGATTTTTTCTTGCTATCAAAAAGTTCCTTCTCATGTTAAAATCTACTCTCCTGTAACTTCAGACCATTAAACCTAATCCTTCCTTCTGGGGCAGCAGAGAACAGGACTGCTCCCTCCTCTCTGTGACAGCCCTTGAGGTATTTAAAGATAAAGGAATACTATGATAAAGGTCACCCTTCAATCTTCTCTTCACCAAGGTGATCGTGTCTATTTGCATCAACCTTTCCTCATATGTTGTGTCCTCCATAACTGTAATAATCCTTGTTGCCATCCTCTGAACTCATGCCAACTTGTCTATATCCTTCTTGAAATAAGGTGCCCAGAACTGAACACAATACTCCAGATGAGGCCCGGTCCATGTAGAATATAGAGGAACCATTACTTCCCTTAACTTGGAAACTATGCTTCTATTAATACATGCTAAAAGAGCATTCATGTTTTTTGCTAGATTGTGTTCAATTTATGGTTGTCAATAATCCCTTTCCCTATAAGTCTTGTATCCCCCAATAAGTCCTTTCCCCATGAGTCTTGTATCCACCATTCTATACCTGTGCATTTGGTTTTTGTGGCCTAAATGTAGAATTTTGCATTTGTCTATATTAAAGTTGATTTTGTTAATTGCTGCCCAATCTCTAATTTTCCAAGATCCTTTTGAATTCTATTCCTATTTTCCAATGTGTTAACCATCCTTGTCAGATTTATGTCACCTACAGACTTGATAAGATTCCCCCCCACCCCATAATCTAAGATTGATAAAAATGTTGAAAAGTAATGGCCCTATGACAGAACTAGGAGGCACTTCACCTGAGACCTTCTTCCAGTATGAAATGCAGCTATTGATGATTACTTTTGGAACATGGTTCTCCAACCAGTTATAGATCCATCAGACAGTATTCCCATCTATTCCACATTTAATCAATTTGCTAATAAAAATATTATGGGAAATCTTATCAAATACTTTGCTGAAATCCAGATAAATGAGATCCACAGTATTTTCACCATCTACTAAACTAGTGACTTGACAGAAAAAATATACAAGATTAGTTTGGCAGGATTTGTTCTCGACAAACCCATGCTGGCTTCTACTGATCACAGCAGTGTCATCAAGATACTTATAGACAGACTCCTGTATAATCTGTTCTAATATTTTTCCTCGTATTGACATCAAGCTTGCCTTTTTTGGTAATTATTTTTATTAAGTAAAACTACAGAGAATAAAAATTGAATAGCACAAACAACAAAATTACGGAATCTATGAAATGAATTACAAACTACAAAAAACACAGTCTAAATTAACAAAATAAAATTTAAAAAGATGACTTCCAATTATTTCTTACATTTCATTGTAAATTCTACCCCTTTTTTATCTTTCTCATATTACACATAATCTATATATTTTATCTGTGTGTGTGTGTGTGTGTACACGTGCATTTAAGTCAGTTGTTGACATCACCTGTTGAATTTC
Organism: Phrynosoma blainvillii; assembly: GCA_026167975.1. Classification (NCBI taxonomy): domain Eukaryota; kingdom Metazoa; phylum Chordata; class Lepidosauria; order Squamata; family Phrynosomatidae; genus Phrynosoma; species Phrynosoma blainvillii. Next base: position 64,661,360 of record JANUYF010000004.1, read on the forward strand.
ATAGGTGTTTCTTTGCCAAGGAATACTCAGAGATGGTTTGCCATTGCCTTCCTCTGAATTCCAGCCTACAGTACCTGGTGTTGGTGGTCTCCCATCCCTAAGGTTGACCCTGCTTAGCTTCCAAGATCAGACAGCATCTGGTGCCTTTAGTGTATTTACATCCCTTTCTAAAAAGTTTACACATAAGTAATCTCCACTAATGTTCCTTAAATTTTCTTGTAATAGCTTTACTCCGTGCTATATTCTGCAGTAGCTATTGTACAAGGGCTGATTCAGTAGGCCATAAACAAAATAATTCCATGGTTACTGACTGTTTGTTTAAGTCCAATATAGTACACATCATCGACATTGTATCTTCTTGGCAGCTGGAGCTAAGTATGTGTTACTTAAAACACATCCGTACATGTTCTCCTTTCTCTCACAGTAATACAAATGTGTGATGTAATGCTAAGAATTTTCATGCAAGCGACTTTATTGATGAAGTGAAATGGAAGTTGGAAAACTTGAAGCACTATATGTTTTGTATCGTAGATTATAAAACAGAGAAGGTGAAGAAATAGGGAGCTTCTGTTTTCAGCAGGAGCCATGTTATCTCATATCTAATTTACATCTGTACAAGAAAAATAAATAGATCACCGTTTTGACATTCGTATGCCACATGCTTGCACCAGATGGAATTAAGCACTATTCATCTGAATTCAAGTGCTTGTCAGCTGATATACTTACAAAATGCCGTGATTTCAATGGGCTCAAGTAATGCTGCAAGAGTCTTGCAGTAATATATAATATAAAAACTAATGTTTTGAAGTTTTTACACAGCAGTGCATTAGCAACAATATGCAATTGATTTTTTAATGCATTTTGTTTTTGACATAAGTTTTTTCCTCATGAGATCTACTGATTAAGTTGTTATACATCAAGAAAGTCACATTCACCTTCTTTATTTTATTTTGCAATACGACCCAAGACACCTAGCTAATAATATAGGCAACATTTTAGATCAGTGACTGGTAAAATAGGTACTGATTATTCTTTATTGTTAATTAAAGTGGTATGCTTCATTCCTGTTCTATCTGATAATGGCATTGGCATGCTTATCCTAGGGAAGAGCCATGTCCTTTTTCGTTTTCATCATGTTTTATAAGAACTTAATGGGAGTACAAAACCAGTTTGTTTTGCTCAGCCTAGAAGAAAATAGTTTCATTAGTGTTTAATTATATTGCTAGTCTATGTTTAAGAATTTTATTAGTACATCAATAGTATTAATTACTTAAAGATGTATGGAATGATTTAAGAATTGCAGTTTATGGAGGAGGAAATACAAGTGATATGGACATAATTTTCCTACACCTTTACCCCAAATCTCACCTTAGGGCCTATATTTTATGGGTAGTATTCCTTTATCAAGTTTAAGACTTCACTTGACAGTTTTTCTCATTCAGTTAAATCTAAGACCTATAGCAGTGAGATTTTACTCATGAAATGAGGTTGCATGTTGGGCCTTGGATTCCTCATCCATCTGCAAAACAACTCCTTCTGATCATAGAAGGAATAGCCAGCCTGGTGTAGTGATTTGAGCACTTGAATATGACTCTGGAGACCAGGGTTTGAATCCTCACTCAGCCATGGAAACCTACTGAGTGACCTTGGACAAGGCACACTCTCAGCCTCAGAGGAGGTCGAATTCAAAGGCCCTCTGAACAAATCTTGCCAAGAAAACCCCATGATAGGTTAGTCTTAGGGTTGCTATAATTCAGAAATCACTTGAAGGTACACAACATAATGGTCATGGAAGGGGACCCTTGGATCCAACCCACTGACTTCAGTGAGACATAGTTAGAAATACATGGTATTGCACATGGCTAAATTCTCCAAGTGAAGTTCACTGCTTTCCCTTCAGATTTCAGTGAGGAGGGCAATCTTTCATTGGAATATTTCAGCTCAGCATTCTCTCTCTGCCATTTCTCAAAAACAGCCATTATAGGATTTTGCAGACACACAGCAAAAGGGCATAATCCACAGCGGAAAAGAGCAGAGAGGATGGAAGATGCTCCCCTTCCAGAACAGTCATTCACCTGTTTCCTTGGCATTCAGAGAAAGATGATCTAGTACCTAAGGAAACTGACCTAACAAGAGAATGTGCCAAACCATATAATGTGCCTAGGCTGGACCTAGGATTGCTAAGTATCTGTTATTGTAATGGTCTTATTTCAGGTCTGGAAACCTTGTCCCTTATAGAACTGGCAGGTGTCCTTTATTATAAAGGGTGCCCCCTATTTGAAGTTTGGAAATATTTTCATTTTATATAGATTGAACAAGATGCTCAAAAGTATATGGAGGGCCCACATACAGCCAGAAATGTATGCCTTGTATGAGTATGGACAGTATATTTTTTTTAACAGAAATCAACATTTTCCTTTGATATTTAGATAGAACAAAAACGTTAACAGCTACTTCCAGATTGTTAATCCTGCATGTGTGACTTGTGACTGTCTGTTATTGCTATTTTGAAAGCCTTTTGAAAGCAAGACTAGCTGGACCTTATTGGCAAGTGTCAGGCTCTCCCTTTTGAGAATGCAGAGCTACCAAAGTGGAAGTGATGGGATGGGGGCTCAGCCAATTTAGCCTGACCCTTCTATGCCCACAATGCCACTCATAGGTTCTCACCAAATATTTAATTCTGGTGATATTTCATCAGGTCTCAACACAGAAAGGATAGTGGGTGCAATCAAATGGTCAAGGTTTTGCTCTTTAAAAAATATTTCTAAGATGTTTCTTGAATTAAAAGTGAAAGCAGTTTTCCCCTTTCTTCCCCCTTCAGGTTTTAATAGGCATGTATTTGCTGACTGCTGGACTTGGAGTAGAAGTCTGGCACAGGCCTTTCGTCTTTGGTTATTATCTCACAGACACACTAATATTCCTCCTTATTGGTAAGCAATTAAAAAGTATGCTAATGTCAATTGTAATATACTTTCAGGATACTTTGTAAGTGAGGTTTCCTCCATATATTTAGAGTGGACCCTTAGTATCCACTGGCATTTGGTTCCAGGACCCCATCTGGATACCTAAATTCATAGCTACTGAAGTCTCATTAAAAATACTGGCAGTATAAAGTGGTGTCTCTTATATAAAATGTCAAAATCAAGGTTTGCTTTTTAAGAATTTATATATTTTTAAATATTTTCAAGCTGTGAATAGTTAAATCTGTGGATAAGGATACAGCGAGATGACTGTACTAAATGTCAAGACATTGAAGGCCCAGTGCAGTCAGTGCATACATGCTTTAGGCTGCATTCCTGTATACATTTACTTCAGAGCAAGCTGAGTTCTGCAATGTTACTTATAAAGGTATTACACTAGTGTTGTGGGGAGAGTGTATTCCATTGTCATTACACAATTTTGTTTTTACAAAGATAACATAATGTTAGTAATGTGTCAGCAGTATGCTACTTTTACATTCTTTTAAAACAAAAATCAACTACAAATACACAAACTGGCCTGAAATTGTAAACCCGGATTCCAGACCACAATATGTTAAAGGAACAAGTATTTACTCAGAACTTAGCATTATTGTTATAATATGATTATAACACTGGGAAAACCTGTAACGAATTACTTTTAATGGGTTACTTAAGCTCTCAAAGAAAGCCAGAGGCATTTACCTCTGAGTAGCCCTAAATAAATAATGGGCAGCAAACCACCATTTTGAGTATGTGTAATTTTTATTGTGTATATGCCTTTACTCTCCTTATAGCCAATTCTATGTATGTCCACTCAGACAAAGGTCCTGTTCAGTTTATTGGGGATAACTGTCAGGTAAGGGCATATAGAATTTGCAGCCTGAATGTATTTCTTTGCTTGATCTGATACAGTTTCCATTCTCATTTCTTTAAAAATTCAGAATTGGCCCTAATTTGGCATATCTCACCTTGCCTAGTGCTAGGTCTCATGGTTCACAGACTAGCCTACAATGAGATGAACTCTTAGCTCAATTACTTCATATAATGTCAGCTGGTTTAGATTTGGGCCAGTCTAAAGGATCATCTATCTACCCTAACAGTCCTATGTAATCATAGAAACATAAAGTTGGAAGGGGCCTCAGGGGCCATTGAGTCCAACACCCTATTCAGTGCATGATTTCCAGCTAAAGTGCCCCTAGCAGGTAGTTTTCCAGCCTCTTTTTGAAGATGTCCAGAAAAAGGAACCCCACCACCTCTCCAGGTAATTTGTTCCATTGTCAGACTGCTCTTACTCTCAAGAAGTTCCTTCTAAAGTTCTATCGAAATCTACCCTCCTGGAACTTCAGACCATTAGACCTGGTCCTTCCCTCTGGGTTAGCAGAGAACAAGCCTGCATTCTCCTCTCTGGAACAGCCCTTGAAGTCAAGAGTGCAGTCATGTCACTCCTCTGTCTTTTCTTAACCAAGCTGAACATGCCCAGCCCCTTCCACCCTTCCTCATATGTTTTGTTCTCCACAGTGACATCCCGAGGGGGGGTTCAGGGGATGCAGCCTAAACTGGGTAACACCTCAGAAAAGGGGTGACACCTGGTTGGGCCCTCCTCCCTTTGCAATCCTATATGCACTTATGTAAGAAAATTCTTTTACTTCCAGAGTAGACATAGGATAGCACAGCAACAGTATATGCACATTGCCCTGGAGGTATTTTCCATTAGACATAGTTATTTCAGAGTAAACATGCAAAGGACTGCATTGTATGCCTCTTTTTTTATGCCTCTTCCACTATATTTACGGCACATGTGAATATTGTTACTGCAAGGATAGAACACAGGAGAGAAACTGAGTGCCCAGTGTGCCAATATGTATTTTATATTTACATTACTTAGGGGGGAAGCAGACAGCGCAAAGTGCCGTCTTCAGGGCAAGGAAGGGGAGGGGCAGCCGCATGCTGGGCGCCCCAACCCCTTCCCGAAGACATCGTCGGAGCACCGGACCTTCTGCACGTCCGGCGCTCTGAGGATGCCTATCCGCCGCAGTGTCCACACACGCTCCTTCCTGGGGCGGCGAAGCTGCGCTGCGAGGCCGAGGAATGCAGATGCCTCGGCCCCAATCCGCAGCTTCCCGGGGCGGCCCCGTGCCACCTGTATGCTTAGGCCCATAGTGATTTAAAGAGAATCTATTTTAAGCCTCACATGTGAAAACATGTTAAAATGTTAAACTGTTGGTCTTTGTTCTTAATTTTATGGATAATACTTATTTTGCTGACAGCTGTATATATTTTTAATTTTTAAAAAATAAACTAAGAATTTTCTGGGTACGGTACTTTAAAAAGTCATGCCTTGCAGGCTTTCAGTATAAAAAGCATGGCACATTAAGTAAAAGAAGAGAGAGGGAGGGAAGTTTGGGCTAGAAAATCTAAGGTAAAGCTGTAGATCTTGAAAATCCAGTTGAAGAAAGGTAAGGAAGAGGCCAACTAGTTGCCATTGGGGAGGCTGCAAGACTGAAAATAATCATTCAGCTGGAAATATTTTCTCTGCATGCTAGTGACAGGCTAGCCAAATGCTTTTGTGAACAGAGTATTTCCAAGACCAGAACTCTGTCTCCCATCTCAGAAATTGATTTTTACTCTATCCTTTGACTCCTGGAATGCTATCCCAGAAGCCATAAGACTGCAGCCCTAAACATGTATTCCCTTTATTAGATTAAATTATGATCATCTGGGATTGAGGGAGTGCAGGATGGGGAGAGGAAAACAAAGCAATATTAAGAGTCGCTGATACTTTTTATAACTGTTTCCCAGTGTCCTCATGAGAACCATCAAGTATTAATTGGACATCACTTAACCATTTGGTGGCATTTATTAGTCACCACTGAGCATTTGACAGTGACCCTCTGTTATCTGTGATCAATACTTGGCAAAAGTATCCAAATAGCTACCAGGAATAATGGCTGTAGATTCACTTGCTCATAATGATGGCAGCAGCAAACTGCCTGACTGACCAGGTCATTTATTATCAAAATACGCAGGAAAGCATGTTAATGGAGAGAAAAGCCAAAAAACTTCACATGCCCTCCTGAGGAACAATAAAAAATAAGAATTGAAAACAAATCTGAATTTTTTTTTTAGAAGACAAGAGGTTGTTGAAATCAACGTGTTCTTCCTGGCTGGGAATTGTACTTCATATGAAACAAAAACAAAAAACATGACCAGCTAATGGTTGCTGACTGTTAATTTTAGCGTGCAACTATTTCTGTTACCCATGCTTACTTTTCTTTTGACAAATGAAACTTGTTTGCAGCAGGAAATGTAGGCTTAGCCTCAAGCACTGTTGTTTGGTCTCTTCTCTATACTAATGCAATGCAGATGTTTTAACTGCTGTATGTAAAGTCAGCTTTTTTTTTATTGTAAAGGCTCTTTTTAATAGAAACCATAACTACAGTGCAGATTAAGTGTAAGGCAACTCTGAGAACAGCAAGTCTGTAAATGTGCAGGCAGGTATTCAAAAAATACTTGAGCTGTTTTTTCTTAGATGACGATTATCCAGTTGTTTTTTAGATAGTGCAGCTGTTGTCTCTGTTTTTAGGGGGAAAGAGGGAAAATTAGGAAGTAATTATGATGTTAAACTAATAAACAATATGAAGAATTGCATCTAGAAGAAAATCATCTTCAAGCCTTTTTAAGAACAAAGATTATGTATATACACTGTTACACATTAGGCCTACACAAAATAAGTCCATCTGCCAATTCTGTGAACAGTTGGGAAATTCAGAATATCTACTCTTTGTGGCCTCTGGTTAGATTTTGTTTGGAAACAATTAAGGCCTCCTCAAGAACAGGGAGGGTACCTGTACCACTAGAAGTCCATTGTTCTTACTCTTTCTCGGATCTTAAGGTGCACAGGAGAACTAATGCACAGTAGAGCTAATGCCTCTTGCTGCCTGGTGTATCTGTACCTCAGATGCTGCCACCACACATATCCAGAAAGATAAAGAAAGTGCAAAAGGAAAGCACATCTTCTTGCTCTCTTCCCAAACTGAACGAATAAAATAGATAAGGGAAAAAATGAAGAGGATAAAGAAAAAAAAAAGGGGATGACAAATTGGGTAAAAGAGATAACTACAGGGAGAAAATGGGTTGCAGAAAAGTTGGTGAGGAAAGTGGAGAATACTGAGAAAGACAAGGCAAACGATTTGGGGTCTATGGCTGTGGAAGAGATGGAAAAAGGTATTGTGGGGTGTACAGAGAAGAAGTTAATGGAGAAGTTGAGGAAGCTAAATAGTGCTACAGGTGACAGCAGAGAGCATGATATGGGGCACAGTGAAAGAGGGAGAGAATGAGCAGAAATGGGCTAAGGAGAAACAGTTAACACAAAAACAAAAATGCAGCCAACAGCAGTGCAGCTTGAACTATATGTAAACGGCTTTCAGAATATAGTAATTTGAGTTGTGCTCTCATGTCTCGTATTGTGATAATTAGCAACAAGGCAACTGAACAGCTTTAACACATTAAATTGATATATTCACAGTGAACTTTTATATTGGGTTGAGTACAGTATTTATTACTGTTGTCGCAGTATAATTTATTTTAGTCTCATAAAAAGTAGAAAGTGCAAAAAAATGTCGACACGTGGAATGCTCCCACAATTCATTCATGTCCTTTTTGAAGATACACTGTTTTGTTCCTATCTAGTCTTCCATTTCCCCAACCCTCTGTGCTCCATATTCTTTTGCCACTGAACATGCTCAGTTGTTTTGTAGGGGGACTGCTGTGCTGGGCTGCATTTTATATTCTAAAGATTAATTGACTTCTGTAATCCTTCAAGCAAGCTAACTCCTTCTTGTATCTCATTGTTCCAATTTTGGCTGTCATAACTGAGCATCTGAGTTTACTATTTACTATTAGTACGGTATATACAAGTAGGAGATGAAATACAATATTTGAGTGTGAAATGCTCCTAATCAGATTCACCATTCCTTTCTCATTCTCTCCTGGAATCCTCCTGGCAAGTGATTCCATTCCCTTCTGCATAGGTAGTGCCATTTTGATAACAGAAAGGTTGGCACTCAAAGAATTTATATGGCTATTAGTGTATATATTGTGATTGTCCAACTGGCCTTTTGTGAGACAAAGCTTGCTAGAGAATGAAAATCTCAAGTCTACTGCTTTCCAGACAAATTGTCTCAAGACTGGGTGACATGATCAACATTCCCCCCAGCATAAATTGATATGAACACAATAAAGAGATGGAAGAGGAAAAAAGAATATGTTAAATAGATAAAATATAGAGAAACTACTGCCAGAATAAAAAAATCTACATTGTTAGTGTGATGTAATTCATTACCAACAGCATAGATTTAGAGTTGTTCACTGCTGGCCCAATCATTACTAAATTGATTCACACATAACTGGCTGCAGCCATTACTGAATTTATGCCGATGTGGTTGAAGTGCATGAAAGCAAAGAAATATTGAAGAACATTGCTTGACACACTGTTAGATATTTTAGATTTATATTTAACTAACATATTTGTAAAGATTCCAGTGTCTACTGAGAGGCAGGAGCTGATATTGTATATTTAGAAAAAAATATTTTTTGCTGGAACACAGAAGAACAGAGAACAATGGGAATGAGGAAAAATTAAAGTGTAGTTTTTCAAATGTACTGTTTCTGGTTAAATTAAATGCATCAACAAATCAAGCCTGAAGTTCAGTATAACAATGAATGAACAAAAATTAGTAATTAATTATACTAAGTATAGTAAGTAGAATTTATATTTCTAACTCTAAACATAGTTTTATTAATGTGTGTTATAAAAACTGTTATTTCTTAATTTTTAATGTCCTGTTTGCTGTTTTATGTGATATTACTGTAATGGTGTTTATGTATGTCTTTTTGTTACAGATTGCTTAAAATTAATTTTAAAACAGGTGAATGAAGTCAATAAGTCATATGCTATCAGAACAGTCTCATGTTCATCATAATATTCAAATTGCACTAAATACATTTTATTTAGTGCATTTTGGCCTTTACAGAATAGCATCCTTACTCAAAGATAATCATTATTGAAACACAGGATATGGTTAAGTACAGGTCCTTGTTTCTGAAGGAATAGGTATGATTTCTCTTCACACCACACACCAAGGCTGGACATGCTCTTTAACAGTAGTTCTCAACCTTTGATTTTTTGAGATGTTTTGGGTTTGAAGTCCTAAAATCTTTGAGCATTGGTCATGCTACCTAGGGCTTCTGGGACTTGAGGTATAAAACATTTGGTGAACCAAAGGTTGAGAACCATTATTCTTTAGAGGGAGTGTGCAGTCAGGAAAGAAGGAACTGAAACAGGAGCTCAAGGCAAAGTATAGACAAGGTCATAAAAATTTCACTGGTATACTGTCTAAATTTATAAGGTGAATCCTGTAAACAAGCTATGTCTCTCTCTATATATATATTACAAAGGCTTCTCTACATGTTGCCCTGAACTTACTTGCTTCACATTTTTTGTTCCTGTGGAATCTAGTCCATTGTGTCATATTTAACATCCTAGGTGATGCTGATAAAATCTTCTTGGCTGAAATAGAGACAGGGAAACTGAGGATGCGGAGGTAGCAATAATCAGATATCTTTATCTTTGCTCATGGAACAGAATGGACATTCTGGTTAGGCAAATGGCATCCAGGCGATGGTTAAACACCCAACGTATTTCATTGTCCCCAGACATGCAACCTGTTTCTTTGTTCTAGGCATCATGTTTCCTCTCATGTCTTGGTTTTTCCCCCTGTTCTTTCACCTTTACCTCCACCTAAGTATAGATGATCCTGGTGCTAAACAACCGGGGTAACATCAGCATACATAGTCCTTTGAAATAGATATTAAGTCAATAGAGCTGTTTTTTTAAAAAAAAAAAGCAGAATGACCATGAATCACCATTTATACATTTTCTCTTTCTAGTCTGCTGCATAATTCTTTCCCTTCCACAGACGTTCTACAACATTTACATGTAAGTGTCATAAGTAAGTGCTCTATCATCCCACTTAAGTCACTGTACCTCTGTCTCTTTTCCTTTTATTGAAAAACATCTGATGTTTCAACTGGGAGTATTTCCTTCAATCAGCAGCTTGTCTTTAAATGTATTCTTGTGTGTGTCATGTCCTATCCAGTTAGCACAAGAAGCTGTGTATTTCTCCCCACTCTTTCCAGCTATCTGATTTTCCTGTTTGTGTTCATCCCAGTTCCATAACCACAACACTGCAAGATTCAAAAGCAATGTTCTCTACACTAACACATTTCTGGAACCAATATTTTGTATTTAATTACTACTAATGCTTCACTTGGTTTCTTCATTGGTGCTGTTCTAAGAGGTGATTCCCACACTGTCTTCCTTACTTCAACAAGATGCACTTATTTCATTGTTTATTTAACTAAATTAGTTGTTTTATTTTCAGTTAAAATATTTATTAGATGCGTTTTTGTTAAAACAATATCAAAAGTAGTTAAACTTTTAGATTAGTTAAACTTTTAGATTAGTTAACTTTTAGTTAAACAAATAGATTATAACTGAAGATCAGCTTGTTATGCCTATTCAGGTAGCTCAGATAAAGTATGCTATTATTGAAGTTTTCCTGACTTTCTACATACCTATATTATTCACAATCTTGGACAAAATAGAGATGATTACTTTTTTTTTTAAATTCTAGAGGTCATTTCTTTTTTCATTCAGAAGTGCTTTTTTCATTCAGAAATGCTGGGTAATTCTGGGGAAACCACAATCCATCTACAAACAGAAACAAGAATAGCTCAGGAAGCTTCTAAGGCGTTGTTGGTCTGCAGTTCCTAGCATTGGCTGCATCACCTACAGCTGCTGGGACTTGCAGTCCAAAAACATCTGGAAGGCTGCTGATTCAAGGACAGTTTTAAATGTTCAGAAAAAGCAAGTGTCCTCTGGAGTACTGGATTAGACTGCTTCAGAATACAAGAATGTCTTAACCTGAGCCACATCAAAAACTCCCTCTGCACAGAAGAGGAGCATATTAAATCAGAACCTTTCTTCTGGCAGGGTAAACTCTCCACAAGCATGGAGTCTTTGATGTAAGATTTCAGACCCCTCCCAGTACCTAGAGAGCTCTAGCAGCTGCTTACTTTGAACATGTAGATTTACTGTCACTCTCTTGGTTGCGGAAAAAATAAAGGGTCAGTGGGAACAGAATTTCTGTCAGCTTTGGAGCCTAATAAAATGCTTCTATAGTCATCACAGTTGCTAATCTAACCTAGAATTGAGATGTTGTGGGTCTAACTGCGAATTGTCATCACAGTAGTATTTAAGGGCATTTCCAGAAACCAAAAGGAAACTCCTTTACTGGATGAATATCTGTCATATTGACCATGGTGTACTTTTGCTTTTACCTTTTAGACAATTGTGAAAAACCTCCCATTATTTATTTCTGAAACAGGGGTAAGACAAACAGTAAAACCTCCATTAGCATACATAAGAAAAAATGTTCTGTATAGGTAGGCTGCACTGGTTACAAATTTAAAATTAACTTTAATAGTTTCTTTCCCTTTCTTTTCACGTATATAAAGTAATAATTAAAATTAAAAAACAGCTCACCAGAATGCTATGATTGGCCAGATTGTGAAAAACATTTGAAATAATTTTTGCCTAAGCACAAAGATGTTTTGAATACAGTTGTCTCTCCCTTTTCGCAGACTTGGAATCCGCGGTCTTTCCCTTCGCAGGAGGGACAAGCACCTATTACTATAATGGCAGTGTGTGCCTGCCATGGGTGCACGGCCCATTATTTCCTATGGTACTCGAATATGTGCGAGTTGTCATTTTCGCAAGAGGGTCCAGAATGTATCCCCCACAAATTAAGAGGGGCTACTATATTTCCCATTTCTCTATAATTGGATATAATTTTAGAAGATGATGCTTGGTATTAGATATGTACTTAAGCCTGAAGTTCTTGGGAAGCCATACCAGTAGCCATAAGATTTTTGCAGTTTCCCCTCCTTTGAATTCACCCTCAAAAAGAAAGATCCAACTCCAAAAGTATCTATGCAGGTTGGAAGGGCATATTCAAAACCCTTACCTCTTAAATAGTAGGCAAAGCAAGATTCCCTTCCATTCTGGTACACAACCAGCACAGGATGAGAGTTGTTCCAGCAATAGCAATAGCAATAGCAATAGCAAAAAAGCAATAGCAAGTACATTCTATACCGCTTATCAGTGCACTTAAGCATTCCCTAAGCAGTTTACAGTGTGTAAGCTAATTTCCCCCAACAAGCTGGGTGCTCATTTTAGCAGCCTATGGAAGGCTGCAAGGCTGAGTGGACCCTGGAGCCCTGCCTGGAATTGAACTCACAATCTTGTGGCTGTGAAAGGCTGCAGTACTGGCATTTAACTACTGCACTATCAGGGCTCCTTAGCACTGCAGATGGTGTGGTTCATTTTTCTCCCATTGATGGAAAGAAAAAGTTTAATGCAGGAAAGTTGGGAAAAGAGATGCCACTCCTTCTTTTCTGCTCATTTGGGCTCATACTGGAGGGACTTTGGATTCATCCAAGGTTCTGACATCATAGTTCTTCATGTGGAATGGTAAGATTGCTCTGCAAGAAGCACCAAAACATTACTATATATTTTGAGTGCAACTAAAAGTCCCCACTGAGAGCCAGCATGGTGTAGTTGTTTGAGTGTCAGCCTACGACTGGAGAGCAGGTTTCGATTCCCAGCTTGGTCAAACTCTGAGTGACCTTGGGCAAGTCACATACTCTGAGACCCATATAGTTTTTCACCTTAGGGTCATCATAAATTGGAAATGACTTGAAAGCACACAATAACAACAAAAGTTCACCACCTTTTTGTAATGGTAGCTTGGCAGTTTTTTTCATAGCTGCTACAATCATCACATTGTTTCCTACATGAATTGGTTCTGAAAGAAAACATTTAGCTCTGGTAGCATAGCAGTTTCAACAATGTCCATTTACCATGGATCTTGTGTTTTGTTGCAGAGTATAAGTAGGAAGGTTGAACCTGGACAGAATATCAAGGGATAGAAAAGTAATTCTGCTCAAGTTACAAAAATCAATGTGAAACAGAAATGTAATTCTTCTATTTTATTCACAGAGATTCTAAGTACTAATAATTTTCAAAGAGAGGTGGTAAACATTTGTGACCATTGTTCTAGAACTGCAACCCCGTGAGGTTTCTATAAATGAATGATAGTGTTTCACTCCATCAAGCTACTTCTCTATTTTCAGAGCATATCGAAAGAGAACACTGCTAAAGGATTCTTTGTATGAGGGACTTCTACCACTGTTCTCTCCTGTGCTGCTCTTTATACTCCTCACTATGTGGGTGGCGCTCTCTCCATGTGAAATATTAGCAAAACAAACAAGACTGTTTTTATGGATGGTTGGAGTTATATTTGCAAATATCATGGTAAGTTATTTCTTGAATTATGGGGAATAGGGGATCATGATAAATCCTCCTCCAGTTATCCTAATCAATAAAATGGAACTATTTCTGTTATTCTTCCATTCTACAAAGGCTGCATCAATGGCGTCAGGTAACTCATGGTGTCACCCTGCCATTGACCTCTTCCCATACCACACCATACAGAATCCTTAGTAATGTTTTTTTGTACTAATTTACTTATAAATCATAATTCCCATATATCACTGAAAGTAATAGTAATAATTGTGAACTTAAAACTAACAAAATTAAATCTATACCTTTAAATTATATCATACACACAGAATAAATGTGTTTACATATAAAGTGAAAATTTGGTAAAATGTGAAATTTTAAAAGGATTTTTTTTATTTTTTTGTAAAAAAAATTAAAAATTATAATTTTAATTTTAAAAAGAGCCTGAGGCCTCTCCTTTCTCCTCCCACCGAGCCTCACCACACTCACACTATCTCATCATTTTAAAGAGATACAGGTGAATGCCACAGCCCATTTCTGCCAAAATGCAGATGTCTGAAGGGCAGTGGTGTCACCCCCCCCCTCAGGGTGTCACCTGGTGCAGTCCATACCCCCTGCATCCCTCTAGTGACACCACTGGGTTGCAGCATCATGGAGTTTTAAGGAATGGGCTTTTAGGAAGGTGCAGTATTGTTTTAGTTGTACTGCTTTTTCCTGTCCCACTCATGCTGCTGGGCTCACTCTAGGCCTTGTTTTCTGTATGGGGAAGGATGATGGTGATCTGGGAATAGCGGAGTTTTCTCCTGTTGTCATGGATAGATTACTTCTTAGTCAAGTTTAGACTTGCTGGGACTCAGAGATTCCACAGTGGTGGGGACCCATTAAGATTGTCCACCCCAGGAAGCTTATGGCTCCAGATGGATTTCTGATGTTGCCTAGGGAGTTTTCTGCTGCCTTGGCAGCTAATCCTGTTGAAGCCCTGGTTGATCTCTGGAATGAGGGAATGACTAGAGTGGTGTAGACAATTGGTATTAAATGTCCTTTCTCACAGAGTGGAGCTAAACCGGCGCCCTGGTTTTTTAAGGAGCTGGCAGCAATGTAACAAAGACCAGGGTGACAGTGGCAGCAACATCAGTCCAACTGAAAACAGGCTAAAATTTATCTGAAGGCCTACAGTAGTACAATAAGGGTAGCAGAAAGGCCTTTTTAGCTAACACTATTACATCTGCACAGAACCGTTCAGTGGAACTATTTTGTGTGGTCAGGAATCTGTTACAATCTGACCCAAAGGAGAATATAAGCAACAGCCACTGAAGAATTTGTCCCCCATTTCACAGATAAAATCACTTTGATTTCTTCCGACTTAGGCACCAAAGTTGATACAGTTCTAGTGGATGTAATCTTGGCACCTGCTTGTCGTGTGTTGATGAATACTTTTCCATTTATGCAGCTTGAGTATGTAGACAGGATCCTTGGAGAGATGTGAGCCACCACATGTGTACTAGACGCTTGCCCTTTCTGGCTTATTAAACAGGCCAGAAAATGACGGTTTGAGTGGGTAAGGGAATTGATTCATGCCTCTTTACAAGAAGGCAGGGTCCCAACCTGAAGGAGGCTGTGGTAAAACCTCTTTTGAAAAATACCTTCCCTGGATTCTACTATAATGGATACCTCTAGTCCAGTCTCAACCTTCTTTTTGGGGGCAAGATACCAGAGTGTGTGGTGTCTTCTCAACTCCAGGGGTCTCTGTATGAGGTGGATTATCTAGATCTATTTCAGTCTGGTTTTGCGCATTGTTATGGGATGGAGATAGCTTTGAATGCCTTGGTTGATGACCTACATAGGGAATTGGACAGGGGCAGTGTGTCCCTCTTGATTCTACTGGATCTCTCAATGGCTTTCAGTACCATTCACCATGGTATCCTTCCGAGCCACCATTCTTACCTGGAGGGCTTCTCTCAGAGGGTGGTGCTGAGTGATTCCTGTTTGACTCCTTGGCCATTGGCCTGTGGAGTGCCTCAAGGTTCTGTCTTATCCCCTATGCTATTTAACATCTACATGAAATCCCTGGGAAGGATTGTCCGGAGTTTTGGAGTCAGGTATCACCAGTATGCTGATGATACCCAGCTCTATTACTCCTTTCCACCGAAGCTCTTCCTGTGCTAAACCAGTGCCTGTCAGCTGTAACGGACTGGATGAGAGCAAACAATTTGAAGCTTAATCCAAACAAGACGAGAGGTGCTTCTGGTCAGTCAAAAGACAGATCTGGGAATAGGGATCCAGCGTGTGTTAGATGGGATTACATTCCCCTGAAAACAGGTCCGCACATTGGGGGTACTCCTGGATTCAACTCTGAGCCTGGAGGCCCAGTTTTCTGCAGTGACCAGGAGTGCTTTAGCATGGTTAAAGGTAATTTACCAAATGCACCCACTCCTGGAGAAGCCACATCAGGCCACAGTAATACATACCTTGGTTACATCCTGTTTGGATTAGTGTAATGCAATCTATGTGGAGCTGCCTTTGAAAAATGTTCAGAAATTTCAGTTGGCCTGAAGGGCTGCAGACAGATTGTTAATTGGAGCTGGCTCCAGGGAGCATGAACCTCTTTGTTGCAATAGCTCCACTGGCTGCTGGTCTGTTTCCAGGCACAATTCAGAGTGCTAGTTTTGCTCTATATAGCCCTTGGATCTAAACTATTTCAACAACTTTGACTATGTGCAGACTGCCAGAAATGGTGCAAACTGAGGCCACTTTAACTGCCCTGACTCAGTGCTAGGGAATCATGGGAACTGTATTTTATTGTGGCACCAGAGTTCTCTGACAGAGAAGGCTCAATGTCTCAGAAAAAAACCCAATTCCCATGATTCCCTAGCACTAACCCTAACCCTAAAAGTGGACTCAATTTGCGCTATTTCTGGCAGTCTGCAAGCCCCCTTTCTCTCCCTTTATGAGCCAATTAGAGCTCTAAGACCTTCTGGAGAGGCACTTCTCTCTGTCCTACCATGTTCTCAGGCTCATTTGTTGGGAACAAGGGAGAGGGCCTTCTTGGTGACTGCTACCAGACTTTGCCCCCTACCCCACAAGAGAGCCAAGATGGCCCTGTCCTTCCACTGGGGGTGTGTGTGCCAAAATATTTTTGTGCCATCAGGCTTTTACATACAGATTAGGATTTGGCTTTTAATATATGTGATGCTATTTTTAAGATTTGTGCAGTCTTTTAATGAATTTTATTCTTTTTAATGTTTAAACTTTATAAATTGTTTACATTCAAAATCTTATATGTGTAGTTTTATTAATGCTTTTGTATTGGTTTTAATTTGTCTTATTTTGAATATGTTGTTATCCACCTTGCATCCTATTATTGGGGGAAAGGCAAGATATAAGTGACTTAAATAAATAAATAAAATGGCTCATTTACCATAAAGGATAGAGAGACAAAAAGGAAGAATTTGGAAAAATTACTTTTGGGATACACCTCCTAGAAGCCACCAGCCAGCATAGCCAGTGCTTTTGGAGTTGTAGTTCAAAAAATGGTGATGTGTCCGAGCTCTGAAAAGGAGATATTTTCTTTTCACCTGTGCATTATAATCTGAATGTTGTGATATGCAAAATCCATGCAATTTACATGGTTCTTACCCTTTCATGTGCAACATGCATTCCAGTAGAACTCAGGGCAAGAGTGAGTTGAGATTGGT
Organism: Phrynosoma blainvillii; assembly: GCA_026167975.1. Classification (NCBI taxonomy): domain Eukaryota; kingdom Metazoa; phylum Chordata; class Lepidosauria; order Squamata; family Phrynosomatidae; genus Phrynosoma; species Phrynosoma blainvillii. The sequence continues at coordinate 64,678,438 of JANUYF010000004.1, forward strand.
GATCTGCTATTCTGACTTGGGAGATGGCTGTCAGCGTGTGCTGGATAGGGTTACAGAACTCTTTAAAAACTGGCAACCACAGTACAACCCCCATATCTGTGGGACCAGTACTTGTGGTTTCATTTGCCCATGACCAAAAAGAAAATGTCTTTGTAGGCATTTTCGAGGTCCTCTAACATGATTCTATGGTATGTTCTGGCAAAAATTGATCATAGAGCTGTGCTGGAGGACGTAGAACTGACTAGAGATGTGTTTTCTCTAGGAATTTCTGGGTCCTCCAGTGCAACTCTTTGTTCAACCTCCTCCAGAAGCCATTCATTTCAGTATGGCTTGCTATTATCCATGGTAATTCGAGTTATGTATCCTCTGGGGATATAGGGGTCATACTGTACTACTATGCTACCTTCTTTTTACATAAGGAGAGAGACCTCGACTTTGTTGCTTAACTCAGATTCAAGTGGTAGACACAAATATTCCCCCCGCCTGGCTTTGGATGGCACATTAGTTCTATTTGCCCCTTGGAAACACAGGCCTCTCCATTATAATGCACTATCTGCTGCAAATCTTTTGACTAGACTACTCCACTGCACTTTTTGTGGGGCTACCTTGGAAATCTTGACTGAAAATCATAACTGATCAGATAACTGTTGATTAGGTTGTTGGCTGAGAACAGAGTTTTATCTCAGATATTGTACTATCCACCAGTTAGCTTCTAAGCCCAATTCAAAGTGTTCCTCTGAACCTGCAAACACTATGAGATCTGGATATGTGAAACTCCATCTTCTTACATATGTTTGTTGGTGTTTCAAGATCTGTAGGAAGAAGGCCTCTGAGGTGTTACAATCTGAGGTAGTATAGGTAGCCAGAAGTCCTTCTTCATTATAGCATTTGATTTTCTTAACACTAGTAGAGGCTCAGCTTAGTATCTTCCTCCCTGGAAAAGGTGAAAAAAGCCTTGCTTTCTAGTAAGGTTTTTATAACCTGTTCTTATTTTGCATGCTTTTCTCATAAGTCACTTATGGTGGGAGGAATGGTATTTGAAATAAAGAAAAGGAACCATTAAAAGTGGGGCTCTTCATCACTATTTCATGTTAGGGGAAAGAAATGTTCATGTTCAATGTTCATAATTAGCTAGTAATGTACACTACATGTTTTCCCCACGTAGCGAACACTAGATACAGAAAGCAGGGCATGACTTATTAGTGGTAGTGGGTAATAAAGGTGTTTACATGGCATAGATATTTTTAGTATTTTAGTTTCCAAAATCAAAGAAAAAAAATATTACTGATACTTACATACATTTTATGCCTCCAGACATATGCACAGATGGTTGCGTTCACTTCGCTCCACTTTGGAAACTGCATCCATCCTGACAGCAATGCATCATCCCAAAAGGGACAAGATGTCTTGCAGAATGCTTTTCGTCCTGAGTGGGTGCTTTTGTTAGGAGTTTAGGCTATGTTCCTCAGTAAGAAAAACTTGCTTTGGAATTTCCTGTTCCTGATAATATCCAGACATATCTAAGCTAATAATTGTGAGATGCTTATAAGAGAAGAAATACTGACAGATGTTCCTCATTAAGCAGTTTACTCTGTATTCCCCCTGCCCTCCCATAAGATGCATGTTTCATGGCAATGACAAGGAAATCATGACTAGTGTTTGAAAGTTATATTATTGGAAACCTAAGGGTTCCCCTCCATTCTTTTTTCATATTTCCACATTTCAAGAACCAAAGAAACACATACGTATTACCTCTGTTCTGGGACTTTTTTGTTATTATTTTACATGACACACAGACTGGCTGTCACTGTAGTTTCTTTACTCTGGAATTCTAACACAACCACAATCCAGTCAGCGTAACATATATCATATGTAGGCCCGGTGATTTCAGTGGTATTAAGGCTGCACCCTTATGGAGACAAATCTGGAAGTAACCCCCCTTAAACACAGTGGGACTTAACTTTTGAATAAATATGTATAAGATTTTACTTTTAAGTGGGCTTAAGTCTGGTAGATTGTGGCCACTGTGTGTGATACACATTTACTTTCTCAAGTAGGAAACAAGTCTAACCAAAATATGCAGTACTGATGAGACTGGTTAGCTAGCCATGTATGCTCCTCGTGGCTTCCACACTAGTTACAAAGGAGATGCTGTAACTTTAAAAGTTATTCCCCAGTATGACATAAAAAAAAGGATGGTTTGCAACACCATATTGTGCCTGGCAGAGGAAAAAATAAACAAAGAGGAAAATTATGGATAGTTAAAGATTTTTTTTAAATAAAAATACCAGTTGAGTATCCCTTGTCTGGAATGCTAAAATCCAAAGTACTCCAAAATCCAAAACCTTTTGAGCTACAACACAAGTAGTGTTGTATGTACCTATACTGTATTTGCAAGGCTGAAGAGTGATGCAAGGATCTGTGAAATGGCAAGAATCCATGCCTCCCGGCCTTTCACAGATTCTCAGTCTCTCTCCAGTATTATGTCTCCTTATGTCTATGCAAATGCAAATATTCCATTTTTTTTTAAAAAAATTGAAATCTAAAATACAGAATACTTCTGGTCCCAAGCATTTTGGATAAGGTATATTCCACCTGTATTTCAAATTCAATGTCCTTAGCTTTCTGCAGGGATTCTCTCCTTGCAGAGCAATTGCACAATAACAGTCTAGTCTGGATGTCCCCTCAGATTGAATTCAGCACTTGTAAACCATGCTGTTTTGGCATTAATGTCCATGGTTGCAATCAGTGTACACTGATTCAGGCACATGTAATGTTGATGGTTGCAATCAGTATATTCTAACAGCACCGGATCCTGTCTGATCTTGGAAGCTAAACAGGACCAGCTCTGGTTAATACTTAGATGGGAGACTGACAATGAATAGCAGATGCTGCAGGCTATATTTCAAAGGAAGGAACTGGCAAAACCATCTTGAGTATTCCTTGCCTTAGAAAAACCAATAAAATACATGGGGTCCCCATAAGTCAACAGGTGACATGAAGGCACATACACAAAAGAATCAACAGAGTTATGGCAAACCTCAAACAGTGCTATCCTAGTTTCCTAGGCTTTCATAACTGAACTTTCTTGATATTCATATTTCATTGTGTTTCCTTTGACACCACTCATTTACTTAACTTTAATCCCTACAGTGCAGAATGATAATTTGCCAGATGACCAACACACGATCTGAAGTGCTTCACTGGCTTATGGGTCCATTAGCTCTCGTGGTCTTCACAGCAACGTCTGGATTTCAGGGCAGATTAGAAGAACCTATACTTATTGCATTTACCATCTTCGTCACAGCTGCTCACATCCACTATGGATTTTGTGTGGTAAAATGTGTGATTTAATTACAATTAGTAGCAAACACCTATCCCAGCTGTTCACTGGGCCAACGCATTGCACAGGTCATACACTTGATGCGGTGTTCTGTACCGAACAGGTATATCCGTGGGCGGAGGTGCTTGGTACCTCTGCATTGTCATGGACGGATCATTTCTTGGTCAAGACAAAAATCAGAGCCAATATCTGCCCCCCCCGGGGGTGGCGGACCTATTCGAATGGTCCGCCCTCGAAGGCTAATGGAGCCCGTAGGATTCCAGAAAGCCTTGGAGGGTTTAATGGTTGGAAATGCTGGTGATCCTGTCGAAGCCCTGGTTAATACATGGAATAGGGATCTTACCAGGGCCATAGACACGATCGCTCCCAAGCGTCCTTGCCACTTCGCTTCAAATCGTAAGCCGTGGTATACCTTGGAGCTTAGGAAAATGAAGCATTTTGGACAACGACTAGAGTGCAAGTGGCGGAAAACTCGACTCCGATCTGACAGAACTCGCCATAGGAACTTTCTTTGGTCCTATCGGGAGGCAATACGTGCAGCGCAGAGAGCTTTCTCCTCTGCACGTATTGCGTCTGCAGAGTCCCGTCCAGCAGAGCTGTTTAAGGTGGTGAGGGAGATGACGCAGGTACCCCCTGCGCCAAATCCCTTGCTTAACCCGACAACAGCCTGTTGTGACGCGTTTAACAACTTCTTCGCAGATAAAATCTCTCAGATCAGAGCCGACTTAGACACCACCATTGTTTCAGAGTCTATAGGCAAGGTGTCCAATGACTCCGTCGATGTAGTTATACTGGATCAGTGGCAATTTGTGAGTACCGAGGACGTGGACAAGCTGCTTGGTAAGGTGAGGAAGACGACTTGCCCTCTCGACCCTTGCCCATCATGGCTGGCCGTCCGGGGGGGGGGATGCATTGGTGAGATTCCTCACGGATATCATCAATGCATCCTTCAGGGAAGGACATGTTCCATCATGTTTAAAGGAAGCGGCAGTTAGGCCGCTTCTAAAAAAGCCTTCCCTGGACCCCCTGGATATGAAGAACTATAGGCCTGTTTCATTGCTGCCATTTTTGAGCAAGGTGATCGAGAGGGCTGTTGCGCATCAGCTCCAGGCAGTCTTGGATGAAACCGATTATCTAGACCCATTTCAAACCGGCTTTAGGACAGGATTTGGGGTTGAGACTGCCATGGTTGCCTTGACCGACGATCTGCGTCTGAGCATTGACAGGGGTAGCGTGACCCTGTTGGTGCTCTTAGACCTCTCAGCGGCTTTTGATACAATAGACCACGGCATCCTCTTGGACCGCCTGAGGAGGTTAGGTATCGGAGGCACTGCTTTGCAGTGGTTTCGGTCCTTCCTCTCGGGTCGGTCCCAGAGGGTGCTGCTCGGGGACAGTAGCTCCAGTAAGAGGGACCTCACTTGTGGTGTCCCTCAGGGAGCTATCTTGTCCCCGATGTTGTTTAACATCTATATGAAGCCGCTGGGTGAGATTATACGGAGCTATGGTGCTGGGTGTTATCAGTACGCTGATGACACCCACATCTATTTCTCCATATCTCGTTCGTCGGCCTCGAATTCCAATGGCATCTCTTCTCTCAATGAATGTCTTAGGGCGGTAATGGGCTGGATGAGGAAAAACAGATTGAAGCTGAATCCAGACAAGACGGAGGTGCTCACGGTAGCGGCCCCAAAACCAGGAATTGGGTTGCAACCTCCAGTCCTGGATGGGGTCACGCTCTCCTCCAGGGACTGTGTTCGCAGCTTGGGGGTGCTCCTTGACTCGCCGCTCCTGATGACAAATCAGGTTAATGCGACGGTCAGGAGCGCCTGTTATCAGCTTCAGCTGATACGCCAGCTGCCCCCGTTTCTGGAAGTAAGGGATCTCGAGACTGTGGTGCATGCGTTGGTAACCTCCCGCCTCGACTTCTGCAATGCACTCTACATGGGGCTACCCTTGTGCCTGGTTCGGAAATTACAGCTGGTACAGAACATGGCAGCCAGACTTGTTTCAGGAACATCTCGGAGGGAACATATTACACCGGTTTTGAAGTCCCTCCACTGGCTGCCTATCAGCTTCCGAATCCAGTACAAGGTGTTGGTTATTACCTTTAAAGCCCTAAATGGCTTGGGTCCAGACTATCTCAAGGACCGCCTCCTCCCGTATAATCCTCCCCGCACCCTCCGGTCCTCTGGGAGGAATCTGTTGCAGCCTCAAAAAATGAGGCTGGTGACAACCTCCCAGAGGGCATTTTCGGTAGTTGCCCCCAAACTGTGGAATAGCCTGCCGGAGGAGATCCGTCAATTGTCATCACTTGACAGCTTCAAGAAAGCTGTCAAGACGGATCTCTTCCAGCAGGCCTTCCCGGATTAATCAAATTTACCAGCTCCGGCTCCAGAATCTCTCTCCGAGATTCTCCCCTTTATGTGACCAGGTTCATATGAGCCAGTGCTTATACATCGCCAGCATTTTTTTGTTTGTATTGTTGTCTTTTTTGTATGGAGGAATCTACCTCTTTTATACTTTATTTTAATTTGGAATTGGTTTAATAATTTTTTAAGGGGGGGAGGGGGAGGAAATTATTCTTAATTGTTTGTTGTGATTTTATGATGTAAGCCGCCCTGATTGCGCTCAGAGGGGCGGGGTATTAAATAAAAATTATTATTATTATTATTATTATTATTATTATTATTATTATTATTATTACTACTATATATAGGAGGAGCATGACTGTCACCCAGAATTCCTCCTCCTATCAGCTTTTTGTTTGGTAGTTTAGTTATTTAGCAGACTGCCCTTCCCTTGGGGATTTTTTTGTGTGCCTTATTATCTTTACTGATAATAGCAGCTTCTTTTCAGATTTTCTAGTAACTGGGCTGCCATGCACCAAATTTCAAGTGTTTGGGAAAAATGAGCCATTCTGATATGCTTATTAGTCATACACAGAATGATTATTTATATGCACCATCCCATCATTACAACATCAACAAAGTCCCTTGATGCATCCCTTGTATCTTTTTTTTTTAAAACACAACCCTCTGTGAATCTAGTTCAGTGGAAAAAAATATTTCACAGAAAGCTGTGAAGGACTGCAGATTCTGAGGAGGATAAAAATACTGCAGAGATAAAGATTGCTTTCAGCTCTAACCATATCACAGTCATAATCTTCACTGATCAGTTTTATGTAACCATTTACATGTGTCATGCATGTCTCAAATCCTTTCCCAAACAGCAACTATGACAGTAAAATAAAATGACTTAAAAACAAGATTATATGTTTTATACATTGGACAGCCAGGAATTAGGAACAATTAGGAACCTTGTCTATTATTATTATCATTCTGGAAAAGGGAATTTCAATCAGAATACAGGTTGAGTCTCCCTTACCTGAAATGCTTGGTACCAGAAGTGTTTTGGATTTCAGATTTTTTTTTTTGGATTTTGGAATATTTGCACAGACATAATAAGATATTTTGGAGATGGGATTCAAATCTAAATATGAAATTCATGTATGTTTCTTATACATATAGCCTGAAGGTAATTTTATACATAATATTTTTAATAATTTTGTGAAAGAAACAAAATGTGTGTACACCGAACCATCGGAAAGCGAAGATTTCACTATCTCAGCCATATGGACAATTATGGAATTTGGAGTATTTTGGCATTCCAGATAAAGGATATTCAACCTGTACTAGTTTTTATCTAAAGTTTCTTTTGATTGTATATGATTAGAAGATATTAATGGATGTCAGTACTTTCTAATCAAGTTATCTTTTGTTATTGTTTTAGGTGAAACAACTGAGCAAACATTTCAACATCTACATTTTTTCCTTGAAGAAGTGCTGACAACAATGCATTCAGTATCTACAATATCAATACTACCAAAGTTTGTATTTCTGAACTACTGAAATGTAGAAATTTCACATGGAGCCAAAGTCTCTTAACAAAGAGTGGAAGAGGCATTCAAAGTGAAGGAATGCTATGTACCAGTTCTAACTCAAAGTATTTAAGGTGCTTTCGCCAGTTCATTTTGTAACTGTGAGAAGACACCATTCATCCTGTTAATTGAACTCCCTTTTATTCTTACCAATTTCCTTAACTACATTCCTCTACTAACTCTAGTTTCCTGAAAGAAACTTGAGAAAGGAAGGAGAAACTCCTCCTTCCTTTCTCAACAATGTGGTGACTAAACAGTTATACCACACATAGATTTTGATCATATGTGATCACATCATATCTAGGCTGCATCTGCTCTGGCCTGTGTTTTCTTTCTAGCATTCTGTTCTGTTCCAAATTATAAAAAATCCATGGTAAGTTGTTTCATCACACGTTACTATAAGGAAAATGTTAAAATTAAATCAAGGAAAATTGGAGTGAAATTAAAATGTATTTCCTTGAATATAAAACAATATTTAAATCCAAGGAAACAATGGCCTTGCTCTGGTCAATTATTAGATGTCCACCTTCCTTCTCTTAATTTGCATATATTCTGCCATATTTTCTGCTTACATATAAATTAAGTTTAATTGTACCATATTTTCTGTTTGCAGTCAGTTCAACAGCAGCTATATCTTGCACTGGCTCTTCAGAATCACTTAAGTCCATAGTTGCCTTCCCTGTGTCAGTTCCTTGTCCAGCTTTTCTTAGGGCATAGTCATATAGGGTATCTAGAAATTATACCTCTTCATTATGAGCAGCTTCATTTATATACCACTTCATACCGTGCTATGCAGTGTCTAAGCGGTTTACTCATTGCCCCCCAACAAGCTGGGTACTCATTTTAGCGACCTCGGAAGGATGCAGTCCTGAGTCAAGCCTGAGCCCTGGCTAGTATTGAACTCGCAACCTTGTGGTTTATGAGTGAGTGGCTGCAGTACAGTATTTAACCACTGCGCCACCAGGGCTCCTATGCATTTATCCTGTCTACTTGAATTGAAGTTACTCGCTGGTATACTTTCTCTTGGATGTCTCTGATTTAATTCTTCACCTCACCTGTGTATTTTGTTCTGGGGGACTAACAGGATGATCTCAGTACTAAATTATTTTGGGTGTCTGGTATTCTCATCTATAGCAATTCTGGAAGTATTTCCCTTTTTTGAGCTTTCTAGTTTTGATACTACATCCTCCTTGATATAGAAAGTACTATCTGTTGGATTCAGAGATGATTATATTTCACTGGTTCATGCCATTCTGTTACAATAAAGCAGTTATTGTAATAAAGAATAACAGCATTCCATTACTATAAAGCAGTATATGGTCTAATTTCATATTCCTATGAATACAGTTATTTTACTGAATATCATTGCTTTACCAAAGCCCTTTTCCAGGGCATAGAAGTAAACCCCAGAAGACAATTCAGTATAGTTATTTTAAAGAATAGAACATGCTTGTTCCAAGTCACTGTGGCTGCTCAAGTCACTCAACTTGATTCCAAGCAAAAATGCATAGAAATGTTCTGAGATGTCCAGTATAACATTGTGATTGATCAAACATTTTACTTTTTTCTTTTGTTTTCCCCCTTTTTTGTATCCTGCCTGTCCCCATAATCCATTACCTGTTTGTTTCTCCATACTTTGCTATAAAATATACATAGCATCCAGTTCACAGGAGCAATTTAATAGGTGCAACACACTAAAAATGTTTTCAATCCCACTTGCTATTTTTTTTTTCTGTAATAGAAGCTAATGTTGAGTTTTGATAACTAGTAATCAAAACAAGCTATATAGGTGACAGCTACTGGGGTGTGTAAAACATAAAATTAAAATTGACAAAATTTTTTCACTAATAATAAACATTTGCTTTTGTTTTTAAAAGTGTAGTTACCCCACATGTATGTCTAATTAATCTCAAATGTGGAGGGGTCTCTTGTTTTCTGTCAAGAGCTGTAGTCTTTCAGGATTACCGTATATACTCGACTATAAGTCGACCTCATGTATAAGTCGATAACAGTTTTTGAGCCAAAATTATGGATTTTTATATGGCCTGTGGAAAAAATCAAGGGTAGAACTTAGGGCCACATAACAAACAATCTAAAGAATGAAGCAAAGGAAAACAATGCCAAAGAATTTACAAAATTCCAACAGGCATCGCTGTGCTCAAACTAAAGGCTATGTGGATGAGAGAATAGAGGTATGTCAGTGCTTCCAGGACAGATTATGCTCTTGACTTTCACCAGGGGATGGATTCTTTTTAAAAATAAGAGTTAAAGTACAGTACTAATATTGACTCATGGAGAAGTTGACTCTGGTTTTGGGGTGGTGGTGGTGAATTTTTTGACTAAAATTTCTAGACTTAAATACTTAAGTATACACAGTAAGTGATTTGGGCGTATGGGAGGAGTGGGCAGAGGAGATGGGCAGATCTAGCGCTTCTGGGTTATTCATTTGGAATAAAGATTACCCTCCATCATGTTTCACCATGGCTATCTCCGACCGGACTTTTCAGTCCAATGTAGCATTGTTCAAAAGTAATTCACACAGGGTTTGATGAGGTTATTCTCAAATAGTGTTACTTGTTCTGGAAAGTGTGTGAAAGTGTTTGAAAGTTATTTCCGACATCTAGTATGCACAACAGAAGCTTACTAGTTTTCTTTCTGACAGATGGAAGAAGTCTCCTCTCCCTGCAAGTAATACAGCCAAAGGAAAACCCCACATTACTTTTATTTTTACTGAACAAAATAGTGTTCCTTCCATGCTTTTTTCTTCTACACACACACAACAAAAGGGATAGCACACTTTAAAAACGCAAGAATAATAAGAAAGAAATCCCACAAGCTATTTTAGGCAGGCTGTTAGAAAGTAGTTTTCTATTTTTCAACTGAGTTTTAATGAAGGAAGCAGATGAGGCAATGGTATGGCAGCAGGGCTTTTTTTGATATGAGCTTGTATTTAACCCTCTGCTCCTACCTCTTCCTGCCCTCCCACCCTCTGTGTCTCTCACATAGAAGTCACTGGTACAGTAAGGGCCTGAGGATCAAGAAAGGAACTATGATGAGAATAAAAGAAAAAGGGCAGCATCAGGGTGAAGAAATGTCAGGAGTAGCAGATGTCCAACCGTGAGGTGTAAGTTATCATCACCTCTTGTCAAAGATTTTAAATATGGAGCATAGAACATTTACTGAGAAGTCCATTTAATTAATTAAATACTGGTATTTAAATTTCAGAACATGCTGACGTGCTTAAAATTACAAAATGTGCATAATTTTTGGACTAGCCTCTCACCTATTTATTTAAAAAATGGAATCTGGGAAATGATGCAGTAACTTACCAAGCTCTCAAATTATGATGCTTTTTCTATTAATATGTTATGAAATTAAATGCTTTTGTAACACTACATATTATGTTATATATTTATTAACTTAGATGCTTTGAGTAGTCACTGTTGAAAAGAAATAGCAGGTTTGCAGAGGGTGGACTGTTTAAAAAATGCCTTGGAAACCCGATTCCGTTGCTCTTACTGAATTAGGCAGTCCTCCTCTTCCTTCATACACCTTTGGACTTGTTTAATCCTTCAAAGTAAAATGCACTCTTTACCCAGTCAGGTGCTATTTCTTTCCCCTCACCCATGCACTCTGGTATTCTCTCTTCTGTCTCATGTGCACTTTTTTCCTCAGTGGACTTTCTTTTCCAGCATTTCCCTCTATTCAGCCAACTCTCCACAGCAGCAAGATCTTTCTTCTCAACTATTTAAAGAGTTTAAGGTCCCTGCAAAAGGAAATAGCAATCACACTTGCCAGTTTGTTTTTCCTTACCATGATGCTGGCCCTCCTGGAGCTGCATTTCTCTGAAGATGCCAGCCACAGATGCTGGCAAAACGTCAGAAAGAAACTCTTCTAGAACATGGCCACACAGCCCGAAAAACCCACAAAAAACTATGGATGCCGGCCATGAAAGCCTTCAACTTCACATTGCTGAGAGGTTCCTAGAGAAATGAATATGCTAGGCAACTGTAGCTTTCACTTCAATGGTTAGTGAGGTCTGCCACCTAGTAATCCTCCTCAGTCTTCCATCCCCACCACCCTTGGCTTCGTTCATTTTACTGAGGTACTTTTTCTAAAGCAAAAGTTAATTGCAGTACTGGAATATGTGTGTTTAATTGGGCTCACAACTGGAAAGTCTTAAACCACTCTTTTCCAGGCCATGCAGTCTCAATAGAGAAATGATCAGCGATAAAGGTATTGCACTGTTTACTAAGGTCAAACAAGGTGAAAAAACAAGCTAAGACCTTGTTACAAGATGGGAGTACTGTTGGTGACTTCAGATTAGGTGTGCAACCTGTCTTCAGCACTCTCTGAAAGGTCAGGTTTGTAGTTTGGCAATTTAAAAGTGCCTCTTTTTTGTTTCAACTGGTTAAGATAGCTACAACCATGCACGACAAAGGCAGACCTTAACAGAATCTTTCATGCCCTAGCATTTCCAGATTTGACCACCGTAATGCACATTATATAGGCGGCCTTGGAAAATACACAGAAAGTGCAATTAGTGCAAAATGCTGCAGCCAAATTACTGGTGGTAACTAGGTGTTTTGATTTGAGCTGGATTGATAAATCATTTCCAGGATCAATTCAAACCAGCTTATTCCATAAGCTCCTCCACATGCTCTATTTGTTATCTGGGATATTGAGTTCTCGACACCAATTTCCTAACTTTACAAAGTTAATCATGCAGCTATAAGATCTTGAGTGCTACAGAGCATTATACTTTAAATAAACAGCAGAGGTTTTACCCAAGTGGTGATATTTTTCATGCTGCTTCTTTCCAGCACTAAGAATATCATTATAAATATTTATCTCTGTTTAGCTTTTTGGTATAATTCCATAAAGTCATCACCATAGGCCAGAAACACAAGGGCAAAATGACACAGCTTCAGACTGCATTGGGGGTGTGACATTTAGATGACCCATGCGCTGAATGCGACTTGAAGCTGCGCCGATGTCGCACCATCGCAGAATACCTGAGCCAAGAAGGAGTGGATAGAATCCACTCCTTCTGGCAGCCTGATTTAGAACTGCAGCAGCAGCCCAGATTGGAACCAGGTATGTGTGGTTGCTGCAGTCCTGGTGCAAACAGTGCCAGAGCAGCATGAGGCCACTCCATCTGGGCTGTCTGTTTCGGGACCCTATGTAACTGAAAAGTTAAATTTTCAGCAATCCATCATGATATTATAGTTCTTTTTTAAGTCGCATGATATTACCTGGTGACACCCCAATTCAAAGCACTTAACATGAAATTATTTTACACTATTTTAAGAGAGCTCTATTTTGAAGTAAATGTGCAGAATCATCTAGTATTAAACATGCACTTGCTATGCAACTGAAACAAACCTCTTTGATAATGTAAGGAAATAAGAACACTCACCTGTAGACAAATGGGACAGAAGCAAAAGGGAAAAAAAATAAGGACAACAGTTTTAAGTATACTTCCCATATCATAAATACCTGAACCAGATCTATTAAACATGTCAATGCTGAACTGGATTAGTATGCTTGACTTCCATCTAATTTTCCACATAGAACAATTATTGTTATGCCTTAACTAGCACAGAAAGGATGAACTCTTAAGGCCTCCTTTTTACTATTTTACGATATAGAATTTTCCCTCTCCCCATTGTTACAGTGATTCCTTAAAACACAAATATGCACGTGGACTTCCTTATAAGCAATGTGATCCATTTTTCTGCCTTTAAAGACTGGTCTATCCCTACTGAGTGCCATGTTGTTCCTTGTAACTTTCCAAGTACATTATATCTTTCATAGAAGATGGATTTCGTCTATTGGGCTTTTCCATTTTCCCAGGAGATTCAGTGTTCTACAAAGCGAAGCTTTATTTTATTGACATATATTTTATCCCAGGATGGAAAGAATTATGCTATCCACTTTTTAAATTCTTCTGCCTTTAACACAATACAAAATGGCTAAACGATATCATTCATAAATCAGAAAACCCATGCATGAAGTTCTATTGAGCTAGACAAATTGCAACATATACTTTTTTTTATTAAATATGTAAAAAGATAAAACGCAAGTCAAGTTATTCACATATTTGGAGACCAAAAAAAGTCTACTCTATCATGCGACAATTGGTGGGTAATGCGAAATGATTGATACATCTGAATAAGACTTTTTGCATCTATTATGTCATTACTTATCTGTTTATAATTAACAATACATATGTTTACATTCCTTTCAGTTTACATTTAATATATAACCAAAGCTTTATGGTGTGCTATTTAGTAAAAGTAATTACAAATGCATATTAAAAACATAACGGAATAACAGCGTTACTCACCACAGGGGGCAGGGGGAGGGAGCCCTTTTTCCCTTTCCAGCATCTCTCACTCCCCTCAGCACTATTGAGCAGATCAGGCCCTCTCAATGCATATATAACTATGGGTTGGATCCAAAATTATTATTATTATTAGTCTGCTGATGTTGTTGGACTGCAACTCTCACCAACCGTAGCTAGTACAGCCAGTGTTAGCTAATGGTGGAAGATCCAGTCCAGCAACACTTGAAGGTCTATAAATTGTCTATCCCATGCTAGTGGAGGGGGTCTAGCAACAAAAAGTTCCTTGGCTCAGTTTTAGGGAATCTCTCACTCACACACTCACTCACACACACACACACACACACACACACACCTCTTGACCATTTATCATAGCTTTCCCTGCTTGGGAAGTTCCCCTACCTTTCTGGTGTAGCATATTCAGGGATGCCATGTGAAGGAAAGGGTGGGGGAAAGTCTATTTCTTCCAGCTCAGTTGCACATGTCTGAATCTGGATCCAACCCATCCATATATATTTCTCCTCTTGCCTCTTAGGCCAGCCACTTGGTTCCTCCAAAGCGATAATAAAAAGATGGAGTATGGAAACTGTTTCACACATCGGTAACACACACACACACGCATTCCCCTCCCTCTCACACACAAAGAAGTCTAAGTGACGGGACTAAGGGACAAAGAGGCTTTGATGGGAACTCTCTCTTGGAATAACAAAACCTAGAAAAGCCCTGAAAGCGCTTCAAAAGGAAGTGATTTCAAAATATGTTTAAGAGGGAAAAGAAGCACAGATACACCTGCACTGATGGTGATAGGGTGGTGCTTCGAGGCTGGTTCAGTAATCTTTTAACTACCCCCAAATTCCTTTGATCACAACTGGAATTTTGGAGGCAGTATAACTAATAATAATAATCATGAACATTTAAAAACAGAATATATATATAACTTCTTTCTCTCCTGGATCATGACAATATACTACATCCTTCTGAAAGCAACTCTGTTCTTTAATGTTTTATGTATAAAGCCTTTAAGTGAAACCAAATCACTTCTGCTAACAATAATAAAGGGAGATGACTAGCAATGGGGATACTTTGACTTTCTAACTGGTAAGGTGGTACAGGATAGGGCAAGCTGTATAAGCTCTTCAAGCCTGAAGAAGTCAGTGACAGTTCTGTTAATCTAAGAAAATGAAAATATTTGTTCAAATACTAAAAAGCAATGCACAAGCTGCCTGAGTTGTGACTAAACAAGAGCCACTCTGTTCCAAGAGACTTCTGTAGAAATAAGCAATTTCTTGAAAGATGCATGAAGTCCTTGCGTCTTATGTATACATAAATGTAGGAAACCACCCTTGAGCAATGCCAGTAAATTCAGAACACAGGGAAACCTTCAGTCATTGTAGTCTGTTGATTAATATCCTATTTGATTTTTGTTCGTGTATATGCTTTGCCAAATAACCACTCAAATTGAAAATAGAGGAATGAAAGAGTGAACCAGGAAAACTATGATGAATTAAAAAGTAACACCACTAAAACTGACTGAAAAAATGTGCAATTTAAGAAATAAGGAATGCTTTAATGCATCATTTGCTATATTTCTATTATAAAATGGCATAATCTACGTGCAAGTTTAACAAGAACAGTAATACTAGACACACATGGCAATGAGTTTTTTTGTTGGTTAACCATTTGTCTCTGCACCTTGCCTACCTATTCATTAGTAATGAAAAGACAAAGACCCACTCTCATCTCATGCCCCAGTAGTGTGTCTTTACCTTCTAAACCATGGCTAAAAACTTGCATCAATATCTGTGTGGGAAGAAGGTGCTGATTGAATATTAAATCTCAAAAATGCTCTGTAAAAATTTCACGGGAAAAAAGCAAGACATGATTTTGAACATAATCTGGCGTTCTTAATCCTATGGTAAACAACAAAATTTGTTCATCCTCCACATACACAAGAGGAAAAGCAAAGTGGTTGGTTCTCATAATCCCCATATCCAGCAGTGAGAGTTTTGAACCCAACCACATTTGCGAGTATAGAAATAGAGAAGACTTTTATGAAGACTTGAGATGACAGACATCGAATGCAGAATTGAAACAGGAAGAACATTTCTAGTGGTCACAAGAGAAGTGTCACAAAATGTAACAACTAGGCAGGCATGTATGCATCTTCCAAAAATAAAATATACTGTTCAGCTTGCTAACATGCTTTGGTGTACAATTTCAGGATGATTACAATTCATGGTGTTTTATTTCTATTGGTTTAATTCAGAAAATGTTCCTTCCTTCTGTGTTATAATAAAGATAGGAACAAAAACAAATTAAGTACAATTAGAATCCCCTCCTTCACACAGTTTGACCAAACGTATGTGCAGAGTGGACTGAATTACCACGAAACATGTGAAAACTAACAGAATAGGAGTTTTGTTATAAGAGATGCCCATATAAATAGTTTTCAACAAATTAAATGTATCATACTTGACAAAAGGATATATATGTCTGAACAAATCTCAAGCAGCCAAATAGTGAAGTTGCAGTGGCAGAAATTGGGGGCCAAGCCTGGAGATCTTCTCAGGTGCATACCCCGACAGAAGACTTCTGCAAACACATCTTGGCAATGGATGGGTACAGAATGTAGCAGCTGGCTGACACGCACTACGGTAAATTTATGTTAATGGCAGATTGAGAGTGATTGGTTTCAAGTCTTAGGCAAAACATGTTCCATTCATCAGAAGAAAGTTCCCACAGAAAATTAAAAGTAGCAAATGTGCCAGGTGATCAGTACTCTTCCTGTTGTTGCGGCCGTTCATGAACATGTTCCTCATTTTCAGGTTCTTCTGTGTGGCTCTCCTGAATGTTTCATGTAGGGAAAAAATACATCAATTTAGTGTGTGTCTGTGTGTATATGACATGATAGATACAGGGCAGCATGGACTGTCAACAATATATCTCAAATACTGAAGTGAGATTCTTTGTCCTACTGAAAATGTTAAGTTGTTAATGGAATTCTCAACTGACCATTTTTGAACTTTCACACAAGCCTTTGTGCTACAGCAGAACCATTAAAACCTGGACATAACTAGGGGTTTTGTCAAGTTTCAGCATCTCTCTGCATCAATCTCTTCGTAGATTATTTTCCTAAAGATTAAGTAATGTCTGTTTTGTGTTGTCAAAAGTATTGATAGTCCCTAAAATGTAGTAGGGTACAATGTGGAGAAAGTGACTGAGATGTGAAATGTACATTTTTTTACTTATGGCTTGCTTGCCTTCAAGCTCTTGGGTTAAATGCTAGCCCCGCTGAAGATTTAAAACAAACACACAAACAACATAAGTAGTTGTGTGGTCCATGAGTTAAATGAAAAATCAGAGTTGAGCAGTCATGCTCAATGGAGGCCTATTCCCCTCTTACTCAGAAAGCAGCTAACTGCCATTTCTACACCTTCTTGTGTGCAACAGGCAGAAGTGGGACCCCCTATCAATTCCCCCTCATATTTAAGACATGAGGGGTTGGTGAGAACACCAGCCAGATGCTTCCTGATCAACAGGGGAACAGACCTGCTGGTGTCTGGTAAGTAGGGATTCAGGGGACTTTCACAGTCCCTAAGTAGCCCCTACAGTAGGGTCTACATAGGGATCATGAATATATAATAGTTACAAGTGCGTAACTCAAGGTTATGAATTCTTAACTGTCATAGAGGATTCCGGTCAACATGATCTAACGATGAGAAGAAGATTATGCAAAATTAAATAACATTTGCATGATGCTCTCAACTAGGAAAAGGTCAATTTTAAGAAGAGTTAGATAATGACATCCCTGCTTCCATTTTGAATTACAATGTACACAGTGACCATTACTTTGCGCCTCTTCTTTAAAACAAGTAACACTTAGGAGGAGTGATCTCATTAGCTGCAAAAGGCTCTTGGAAGCAATAGATCATCTGGGTGAGGCCTCCAGATGCCATATCTCTCCCCATCCCAACTAAGTGCTTTGGGGTAAGCAATCTGCTTCCCTTCAGTTGTTTTGCATTAGCATTCCCATCAACCCCATCCAGCACAGCCAATAGTCAGTTTGGAGGATAAGAAATTGCTTACCCCTACTGTATAAGGCAGGGGTAGGCAACCTTTCCCTTTTAAGGGCCGAGGGACTTCAGCTCCCAGAATCCCAGGAGCTATTGGCCAACATGGGACTATTGGCCAACATGGCTGAGGCTTCTGGGAGCTGAAGTCCCTCGCCCTTAAAGGGGAAAGGTTGCCTACCCCTGGTATAAGGTGACACGGATATGAAAGATGTGCCCAGATATCTAACAGGATGAATAGTCCCTTTGATATGGATATAGAGCCTGTGGAAGTCCTATGCACATGGGGACTGCAGCTTTAAATCTTTTACAGATCTCTTACTATCAGGTTTGTTAAGCCAATACTCCAAAACAGAGTGTAGCTGCTTACTTTCACAAATGGTGAACAAAAGACGCTTCTTGGTTTTCAATAGAGACACAAAGAGTGCTAGAACAGGAGGGAGACTCTGTAGGAGAGGGGCAGGGGAGAAATCCCATTTTCATAATACTTTATTGATCTAGCTGAATGACGTACTACAACTATTGCATTTAAAATAAGTGCAATATGAAGATTAAGTTAGCGATTACTTGAAGTAGTGAATCAACTCACACAACAGATGTGTGAAGAAATTCAGTTATAATGAAGAAGGTGGATGTGAAGTATTCAGAGCTGAAAAGATAGACCTTTTTCAGAGAAGGTATTTCTAAAATACAAGCACCAGATGGTGATTCATGTTTTCTAGTTTCTTTTCTTTTCAAGTTTCTCGCCACCTAAAGGATAGTCTATACAGGCATTTTCCTGGCAACATTTCTGTGTACAATTATTTTTGTGCATGTCTGTGCACAGCAAACAGTGGAAGAAACTATTGCATGGAACAAACTAGTGGCATATGAATAACCTCAGCCATAATGTCAAGAAATGCCACCCGGATCAGAGAAATGTATTTCGGTTCTGTCTGCCAGCTCAAGCAGTATTCTGTCCATGCAATAGTTTACTCAGGCTCTGTCAATTCTGATGGCAAGGAAAACCTTCAGGGATTTCTCTCTAAACAGCACAGTGCTATGGAAGTGACTTTAACAGTCCTGCAATGACAAGTACACAGCAAAATGCTGCAGGGTTCAGTTCTAAAGGAACAGTATATGACTGTCCTTAGACTTTCATTATGTTCCAAATTCCAAGGATACAAAATTAACCCAAAGCTGTTCTTTCTACCCAGTGGAAGGGAAAGGTGTCAAGGCAATGGGGCAACTAGGGCTTGATCCCAGCCAATCACTTGCAGCCAGATATATTTCTGAACTATGGCTGTAGAGTCTTGAAACATGGCAACCACAACTGACTAATAACCCCCATCTTCAAATAATTTTTTTAAATAATAAAAATCTACAATATTACTGGAGTATGTTTTAAAGCTGTAAAATATCTGATACAATTATCTGGAGTAAAGTATGCAGTTTGATAAATATGTTAACTCATGCATAAAAACCTATACATGAAAGTGTTCCTTATTTTAGTTTAATATGTTTGATACATAATTTCTTGTAATAAAAAAAGCAAATGGTTGTCTTGAACTTACGTGTTCTTCTGAAGCATAAAGAACTTCCATTAGCCGCTGGACAAGGTCATTATTTTCCTGCCCATGTTCCTGACAGAGAAGCTCAATTTCCCTCAACTTCCCAAAATAGAAATCCCTTTCCTTCTCCACACCTTCAAGTGCAAGTTTTAATGAATGTACCTGTAAAAAAAGGCAGCACTTTTAAATATGAGATCATTTTATGCTGCAGATAATCTGCAGTCACATTAAGCAGGCAGAAGACTCACACAATTATAACACAAAAACAGATTTATACACTCATTCTAAAAAAAGGGGTGTCTTTCTCCTGTTGTAATTTCTTTATAACACATCACTATTGCTCTCAAACATCATCTAAGGCAGAATTTTAAAATCTGGTTTTATGGTATATGCAGAGGTTTAGAGGTACAAGCATCCAGTCACAAAGAATGTTCCAGGAACTAACCTTCTTCAACAACAGGCAAAGCAAGATTACCAGAGGGAGAAAAGGGACCTTTATAGCAAGACAACAAGGAAGGTAACCATCCTTCCCTATGGTTCTCATTGCAGCTTTATGGAGCATGTTACCAACAGTTTCATTCTATTTCCTTGCAGTAACATCTGTTACAGAGATCCCCCCTTTTTTGGGGGGAGGTGGCATGCTGTATTCTGAATAATATAGGATAATCTCTCAGAAAGGTTAGTTCACATGGATCTGCTGCTGTGGAAAGGTGGACCAAATCTTATTTAGGCCACAGGAAAGCAAGCCTATCATGATCACCCCACATTAGGTTGCCAAACAAATGTTCCACTGTGGCAGTACAGGTTGAGTCTCCCTTAACGAAAATGCTTGGGACCAGAAGTGTTTTGGATTTCAGATTTTTGGGAGGATTTTGGAATATCTGTATTTGCATATATGCACATAATGAAATATTCTGGAGATGGGACCCAAGCCTAAACACAAAATGCATTTATGTTTCGTATACTGTACACCTTATAACATAGCTTGAAGGTAATTTTATACAATATTTTAAAATAACTCTGTGCATGAAACAAAGTTGTACACTGAAGCAGCGGAAAGCAAAGGTGCCACTACCTCAGCCACCAATGGAAAAAAGTTTTGGCTTTTGGGGTATTTCGGAGATTGAACCTCTATTACTTTGGCGCTGGGTGTGTAATTACAAATATATATTTATATTACATAAGGAAAGAGGAACCTTGTTGTACTGAGGAGGAAGAAATTTATGGCTCATCGAAATAAAATAGATAGTTAGAATGCTTCAGGTGGTCCTAGCCAAAGCATAGATAGGCTTTCAGGACCTGCCTCAGGAATGCACACTCCATGGGAAAGGTACAGTTACAAAAGAAAACAGAACACCACAAGCTCTTGGGTACAGTGCTTTAGTATGTACCGTAATAGCCTCTCAGCTGTAGTGCTTTCGGGATGAGGTGAATTACCAGATCTATTCAATCTGGTTTTCAGCCTACAGAGACCACTTTAGTTCCTTTGGTAGACTATGTGCACCAGAAACCAGATGGGGGAGTTCAACCTGGCTCAGCTGCATTTCTCAGTGGGTTTCAACAATATTTTAAAACTTGTTTATTCTTCTATTTTACCTGCCTGAAATGGAACTTGAAAGTACTGTTTTATGGTGGCTCCTGTCCATCATGATGAAATGAATTTAAAAGATGGTTCCAGTCTCCTATTTAATCCATAAGTTAACATCGTTAGACAGCTTCAAAAGGGCTGTCAAGATGGATCTCTTCCGGCAGGCCTTTCCAGATTAATTATCCCGGCCTCGGGTATTTCCACTCCAGTGATTCTTGCGTGGCCCCACCTAAGGATGGTTAGAATCATTGCCGCTGGGTTTTTATATTGGTTGATGTATTGTTTTTATTGAATTGAATTGTTTGTTTTAATTTCCATTGATACTGTTTTAAGGGGGGGCTCTTGGGTTTGGGTACTGTATATGTTTTTATGGTTGTAAGCCGCCCTGATTGGGCTTCCAAAGGGCGGGATATAAATAAATTTTATTATTATTATTATTATTATAAGACTACCCCTCTTCCAACGCACACCAAATAAAAATTAAGATACTGGTGCTGTACTGTATGTTGTACCCAGTATACAACAACCAGCCAATCATGGCAATCAATGTACCTTACCGGCGATTGGCTGGTTGTTGTATCCTATTACCTCCTTCTCTGCCTCTCAGATCTCACACATGCACACCTGGTGAGTCGATTTTCTTCTACCGTACTTGTACAGCGCTACCCTTGCTGCTTTCATATGGTCGCCACATATGGCGGGGATGTGGCCGTGGCCGTTTTTGAGCAACCCCCACCATATGCGGCCACCGCAGATTCGCCAATCTGGCTCGGAAGTTTCAGCACCCGCCCTATAAGACGAACCCCGGAGTATAAGACGACCCCTGACTTTTGAGAAGATTTTATTGGGTTCAAAAGTTGTCTTATATGCCGGAGAATACGGTTTATCTATGGCTTTACTCCCCAATCTTGGTTTCTTTATTTCTTAGTAGCGTAGATCAGAGGTAGGCAACCTTTCCCCTTTAAGGGCCGAGGGACTTCAGCTCCCAGAATCCCAGGAGCTATTGGCCAACATGGGACTATTGGCCAACATGGCTGAGGCTTCTGGGAGCTGAAGTCCCTCGGCCCTTAAAGGGGAAAGGTTGCCTACCCCTGGTGTAGATAATAATTCCAGGTTCTAACAAGTTTGTAAGTGAGCAACAATAAAACTTTGTTTGAATGATGGTTAACAATATTTCATTTGTTACGATGTTGCATTCTCTTGTTCTTGTTATACTTTGCTACATAATAGTTAACTTTAAAGAACAACAGTTACTAGTCTTTAGGACTCTCACACCGTCCTTGTTTACTGTGGTCTTTCCAACCTTATTTCTACACTAGTCCTCAGGCTAACTCCCAGAAACTCCTTCACTTGGAATTCTGTCCTAGAGCTAAGTCCCTTTCTTCTTAATTTTAGCCCTCACAGTCCCTTCCTTCTGGACTATTACCCATCCAGTCCCAATCTGACTTCAGCTGTCAACAACTGTCGTATTTAACACCTCTAGTCTACCATTTGATTGGCTGCCACCAGCTCGCATTCTATTGGCTGTTGCTAAGGCATGTTCTATTCTGCCTTCTCACCACACTTGCTCCCAAATTAAATCAGAAGAGACAGGGACTTCCCTTACTTCCTGATTGAATGTGATTTATTGCATATACAAAGAACTATTCAACTTGACAAGTAACTATGTAAGTACAGAACAATTCTACCTACATTTAGTATTTCCAACTAGCCTCCTTCAATAGTTAATCCTCATTTATTCAAATATGAAAATAATGCACTCAAATAGATATGCAGTACTCTTTTCTCATTATCATAGATTGTTCCCCATTTTTTCTCTAGTAGTTTTGTTGTTGTTGTTTCAATATACATTCAATCCTCCACATT
This sequence comes from Phrynosoma blainvillii, assembly GCA_026167975.1. Classification (NCBI taxonomy): domain Eukaryota; kingdom Metazoa; phylum Chordata; class Lepidosauria; order Squamata; family Phrynosomatidae; genus Phrynosoma; species Phrynosoma blainvillii. The sequence continues at coordinate 64,701,138 of JANUYF010000004.1, forward strand.
TGCAGCTTTGACTTTTGCGGAATTGATTATTCATGGATTTTATTAATATGTTCTCTCTAGGAATATTTAGGTCCTCCAGCGCAACTCCTATGGTCAACTTTAACCAAAAGTCACACTGAAGGACCTAGAGCAGGGGTCGGCAACCTTCATATACCTGGGGCTGGTCGCTGGTCTCCAGGTCTTCCGCCGGGCCGGGTGGGTGGGGAAATGGCAGCTCGTGCGCCCACGCTTGCGCAGCCCTCACTGTGCCACCGCGCACGTTGCGACCGCCATTTTGTTTGCCAAAATGGCGCTGCAACTCGTTTGCGTATGCACAGGAGTACTGCACATGCGCAAATGAGTTGCGGCCGCCATTTTGTTTGCCAAAATGGAGGCCACAACGCATTTGCGCATGTGCAGTACTCCTGCGCATGCGCAAATGAGTCACGACCACCATTTTGGCAAACAAAATGGCGGCCGTGACGTGCGCAGCAGCGGGGCGGTGGGAGCGCGCAGCAGCAGTGATGGGGGTCAGCGGCGGCAGGGGTTGGCGGGGGCCGGGTGCCGAGGGTCAGCAGGCCGGGTGCGGCCCGCAGGCTGTAGGTTGCCGATCCCTGACCTAGAGATTCCTAGAGAGAACATTCCACTAGGCATTTGTAGCTCATCCAGAGCAATTCTATGGTCAATGTCTGGCAGATGTTGACCACAGAGGTGGACTGGAGGACCTAGAGATTCCTAGAGAGGTGTTCTTTCAGGTAAAAACAGTGTTTTTGTTATTTGTGTTTTTTCCCACATTCATAGGGGTCCTATGCCCCTAACCCTAGCGAATGTGGAAGAACAAGTGTAGTACTATTTGAGTCATTAGTTCTAGCTGCCTTAATCAGGTATAACCAGCTTTCTCTTAATGCTGCTCTCTTCTTTCTAATCAACTGTTTATATGGCTACCACATAAGAAGAATCCCTTTTTAATCAATTCATATTGGCAGGAAGATATTTATATCATCTGGTCTGTGACTGTGAATGAGATTGGAAATAAGAAGGCTGACAAAGAACTTTAAAAACACAGTATAACTCCTGTAGTTGTCAACCAAGGATTTCCAGGGGATAGCCATGTTAATTTGTGGAACCTCCCCCCCAATCTTTTTACCACACCTCAGTTGTTTTTGAGAATATTTTTAATTTTTTAAGTTCAGATGCCATTCCTTACAGTCAAATAATCCTTGCTATAGGACCTGACACAGTGTAGTAGTTAAGAGCATGAACTGGATACCTCCAACTAAAATCTTACTTCAGCCGCTAGCTCGTGGAGTAACATTAGAAAATGTTATTTTTTCCATTTGATAAAACAAGCAGTATTGCTTCCTTCCTGATCTAAAGAGGAGACCAAACTTTCAACAATTCTGCTTGATGTAATGTGTTGTCATCCTCTGACATATGATGAGTGGCCAACCTTCCTTCTAGGTTTGATGTTGCATAAGCAGACAAAGATTTTCCTAGTAGCTTGACAAAAATCCTCACTATACCACTCTCAAAGTGGGGAGAAGGTTGGAGGCTGTTTGGCAGATGTCAGATCAAGGCACTGGGAGAACCTTGGCCATAACAGGCCAACACAGCCTCATGGTCTCCAGGCTAAACATATACAGCTCCCTACATTGCTACTCATAGGGCATGGTTTTTAGCCTTTCCCCATTTTGGTTGCTCTCCTCTGGACATGTTCCAGCTTGTTCACCTCCCTTTTTGAATTGTGGTGCTCAGAACTGGACACAATATTCCAGATGAGGTCTAACCAAAGCAGAATAGAGTAGTACTATTACTTCCCTTGATCTACTATGTATACTCAGCTATAAGTCAACCTCATGTATAAGACAAGGACATGTTTTGGGGTTGAAAGTATGGATTTTGATATGACCCATGGATAAGTTGAGGGTAAAATTTAGGAGCATATAGCATCTAAAGGATGAAGCAAAGCAAAACAATGTCAAAGAACTTACAAAATTCCTGCAAAAATAGGTCTTTGTGCTCACTCTTAAGGCTGGATGGATGAGAGAGTAGAGGGGATTGGTGCTTCTAGGACAGATTATAGTCTTGCTTTTCACCAGGAGATGGTTCCTTCTTTTAAATAAGAGTTAATGTACAGTACTTACATTGACCCATGGATAAGTTGACGCAGGATTTTTGGGTCAATTTTTTAATCTAAACTTCTAGACTTATACATGAGTATATATGGTAGATACTAAACTGGTATTAATGCAGCCTAGAATTGCATTGGCTTTCTTAGCTGTCACATCACATTGCTGGCTCATGTTTAGCCTGTGGTACATTAAGACTCCTAGATCCTTTTTGCACGTACTGTCTTCAAGCCAGGTGTCACACATCCTATATCTGTGCATTTCATTTTTACTGTTTAAGTGCAGTATCCCACATTTCTTGATGCTGAAATTTATTTTGTCAGTTTTGGCTCAGCTTTCTAATCTGTTATGGTCATTTTCAATTCTGATCGTGACCTCTGGGTTATTAGCTACGCTTCCTAAATTAGTGTCATCTGAAAATTTGATATGCATGCCCTCTATTCCATCATTTAAGTCATTGATAAAGACATTGAATAGCACTGGGCCCAAGACAGAACCCTGTGGCACCCCGCTAGTCACTTCTCTCCAAGATGAGGAGGAGCCATTGTTGAGTTCCCTTTAGGTTCGGTCAGTCAACCTATTACAAATTCATGTTTATCATCCAAAGAAGTATTACTGTAGCATAATTGCAGTTTTGGATATGGTTGCCTAAGTACATTACCTGTTCACTGAGCTGTATGACTTGCGTCTCCAAATCTTTATCAGATTTAGATGCTGAGCTGCTTGGTGGTGTTTTTTTTGCCGATGATGGACGAGAGGGGGTAGAGCCTGGTTTTGAAGCAGGACTAGATTTGGCAGCACCTAAAATATAATAATAATAATAATAATAATAATAAGCAATTAAACTTTTTTTCTGGCAAACTCACTTCCTTTGTGAAATGTTTACCAACTTCTACATGAATAATATGTAATATACACATTAGAATCACCCAAAGTTAGAGGTGTAAACAACATTTTTTCTAGCTGCTGAAGGTTAACTGCCTACAAGATTAAGAAAGTCTGATGGCTAGTAAAGTAAAATAATTCCATCACAAAGGCTGGAATCACTTCAAATGATTCAGCAGACCATCTGAAGCTTCAGTTCTACACACACATCAACAGGTCTAATTTCTTCTTAATAAAAACCTTTCTATATTTTATTATAGAATACTTAGTGATCCTTGAAGGGTAGAAATAGGAAGTAAATCCCACTGTGTAGAGTTAGGCTTACATTTGAGGAGGCAGGCATAGGATTGCTCTGTAAAGTTTATTACATTTGAGTTAGAGAATGAAGAGCAGCTTAATTTCCTGTAGCACTTTTATTTATAAGTTCTACCCATACATACAATTTAAAAGTAATAACTACTCTTCATGACACAACAATACTGTAATTAATTTGCTAAAAATACATCAAAAGACTAAATTGCAGCTTATAATTTAGTGGCCAATATGAAAGGTACCACAAAGTTCTAAATATCCCAAACAATGGGCCTTTGCAGACTGCTAGAAATAGTGCAAAATGAGTCCACTTCAACTGCTCTGGCTCAGTGATAGGGAATCATGGGAACTGTAGTTTTTTCTGAGACATTGAGGCTTCTCTGTCAGAGAGCTCTGGTTCCACAATAAACTACAGTTCCCATGATTCCCTAGCACTGAGTCAGGGCAGTTAAAGTGGACTCAATTTGCACTATTTCTGGCAGTCTGCAAAGGCCCAATATGGTCAAGGTGCATGGTCGACAGGAGATAAAATATCAGAAGAAAACCACAGGGTCCATTCTTAGTGTCCAATTTCAGTATCATGCTATTTTATTTTATTTTAATCCAGCACACATCAAGTGCATTTATTCTGTCATCCATAACCCAGTTTCTGGATTGGCTTCAGTTCACTAGCCACCTCCAGCTTTCTGCTCATTCAGGTTATGTGTTTCTCCCTATATAATTTTGATATAATTATAATATAATTATTCAGTCAATTCCTTTTATCAAATATTAATTAATTAGTGTATAAATGCCACTTCAGGCATTTTTAATAGAAGTAATGTAGATAAATGTAGAAAGAATGCTAGCTGCTATGGAACTCTGGTATGATATACAAAAATGTTATTTCTAATACAATCTATTTGTATCATCAAAGGATACAGCCACTGAGGAAACTTGCCTAAAGCCAATGTTTCAAGCATTAGAATATGAAATTTGTCCATAAAATACAGTATTTATTTTTATTTAATGCATTTGCTCATGTGAACTCTAAATGCTAGCAACAAAAGAGAACTAGCATTCTTGTTTTATTATTTATTCATTTATTTACTTGATTTAGGTCAAATACCTGCCCTTCTCCAAAAATGGGACTCACATTCTTACATTTTTACTTTGTTATGTCAATATGAATTTTGAAGATGGGCTCTTCCATAATACCTACCTAATGGAAGCATTGTACACCATCTCATGATGATCTAAAAACTACATCTGAACGGAATATATGCCTGCATGAAAATAAGACAAATTGACACCATCTACATTGTACTTGTTTTCCTTGACTGCGTTTATTGTGTAACACTTTCCCTTAGCTAACTTGTGTACAGCAGGCCCTTGGCATCTGCTGAAGTTTGGTTTCAAGACCCCCCCCCCATGCATACCAAAATCCATGGATGCAAAGTGAAGTGATGTCTGCTATATAAAATAGAAAAATCAAAGCTTTATGGAATTTGTATATTTTTAAAAATATATTTTCAAGCCGTGATTTAATTTATTTAATCAGTGGATAAGGAATCTGTGAATATAGAGGGCTGTCTTTACATGTCTTTCTCCCCTTTACTCAAATATCTTTGTGTACTCAAATAATATGTACTGAAATTAATGTGTGCAGAAAACATAATACAGTCGGCCCTTGGTATCAGGCATTAGCAGCTAGCAATAGCAGCTACATTTGTATACCGCTTCATACTGAACTAAGCAGTCTCTAAGCAGTTTATAGTGTGTAAGCTAATTGCCCCCAACAAGCTGGATACTCATTTTGGTGACCTATGGAAGAATGCCAGGCTGAGTCGACCCTGGAGCCCTGGGATCAAACTCACAAACCTGTGGCTGTGAATGGCTGCAGTACAGGCATTTAACCACTGTGCCACCAGGGCTCCCTTGATCAAGTACACCTTGATACATGTGTTACAATAAACCACAGGAAGTTGGCATATCCAGCTGGGGAAAAATGAGGTTGCAAAGTGATGAGAAAGAACTCTACCTGAGACCTGGGAGAGCTGCCATCAGTCAGAGGACAGCAGCATAGTGGCAGAGTGTATGCAGAATGTCCCAGTTTCAATCCCTAACATCTCCAAGCAGGGCTGTAAACATTACCTGTCTGGAGCATAGATAGCTGCTGCCAGTCAATGTAAGCAGCACTGAGCTAGACGGGCCAGTGTCAGACTTGTATGTCATCAGTTCCTATGATCCAGAGCAGATAAATACTACAGTAGCTAGATTCAATGTAAGGTAGATTCATAGTCTCATAAACCTTCCAAAGTACCATACAAAAAAGAGTTGCAGTGTGCTCTTGGATGGAAAGTATTGGTATCAATACTTTCTTCTAAAAAATATAGCAGATGGTTAATAACATATCATTTCCCTACTATTAAGGGTTAAAAGTGTATCTCCTCTATGATAAGATGTCTATCCCTGAGCATGGAGGAGATGCATTTCTGTATGAGAAACATGCATTTCCCCATATGGGCATTCCACCAGAAACATGGGAGGATAAATAGTTACTGTATATCACCTGTGTGTGCCTTTCCATACTATACAAAGCTTTTCTTTGCCTTGTTCCAAGTAAACAGTTATGGAACAAGACAATAGGTTATCTGATGGACTTATTAAAACAACAACAAAGAAGCCAGAGAAGAAATAAACTAGCCTTTCCACTTCAAATGTGTTGGACCTCCATTGTCCTTCAGAAGCTTGGCCATGCTTATGGGGGAAAAGATGAAATACTGTGTGTATTTCAATGCACAAGAAGCCACCAAACTGAAGGAGTCTGAAATGGAAGGAAGGAGGCTGATGGAGTTCTCACGATGGAGGGAAGAAGAAGTGCATCCCTCAGGGACCCTATGGTGGGATTCAAGTTTTTAACTTCATAAATCATTTTGGAATTAGGGATGAGCCATGATATGGAGGATTTACATATGTTATTCAGGATGGTGAAAACCAGAGTAAACTGCCCAGGTCTCCATCCCCCCCCCCCCATGGATCAAGTTTGCAACAGAAGCCCAGATACACACTGGAGTAGTGAAACTTCTCTTCACTTTATATATACACTGAACAGACCCTGACTAACTATCCAGGGAAGTGGTCCTGAGTATTGACCTTGTGAGCAGCAGCTGTGGAAAAATGCAAATTTCATGCTAGGGATTATTAAGGACTGAAAATAAAGTTACTAGTATCATAATGTCATTGTGCAAATCTATGGTGTGACCATACTTGGGATATTGTGTGCACAATTCTAACTGCCCACTGTTAAAAAGGACAACACAGAGCTAGAAAAGATACAGGAAAATACAACAAAAAATGTCAGGAGATAGGAGCGACTCCCACACAAAGAAAGGCTATTGACATTTGTATCTTTTTAGTTTAGAAAAATGATGGAAAGAATACATGATAGAGGTTTGTGAAAAGATACATAATATGAAGAAAATAGAATAACGATTTTCAAAATCCTTTTTCATAATACCTGAAACCTGGGGTCATCCAATGAAGCTAAGTGGAGGGGAAATAACACTATATATAGTTCTCATTACATGTAGTTCATTCATTTCATAAAATCCTGAGGGAATCAGGCAAACTCATGGAGGATCACTCAACTGATCAATTAATGGATGTTAGTCACAATGGTTATCTGAAATCTCAATGTTCAAAAACCAATATATGCTATTGAAGTAGCTGGGAAGAGATCATAAATGAAGCTGATTGTCTTCAAGCTGTGCTTATGAGTTTTCCAGAAGCATCCGGATGGCCACTGTCAAAAAATAGGACATAGGCATAGGTGTTCCTTTGGTATGATTCAGCTTGGTATCATGAGAAAATAGATAAAGCAATTGAGATCCTTTGTAAAGTTCAAAGCAAACCATGAGCTGATTAATATGAAGCATTATATAGTCTGACTACAATGCAAAACAGGTATACATTGCTTTGTTATGATGGATGCTTACATATGAGCTCCATAGCTTTCCCTTAAAAATACTACTTCTCAGCAAAAAATCAAATGCTTTCCTGGTTATGCTGTTTCTAACCACTAATAAAAAGCTGGGGCATTAGCTATATTTATCTTCCGTTATAGTTTTCTCTGAATATCCAGTATATAGACAGAAAGCACCAGACTAAAGACACAGTCAAATTTTAATTCATTTCCTGGGGGGGGGGGGGGGAACTCTAGAAAAAATAAATTGTATAATGCATTCATAATAATTTCTTGCCTTATGATTTTGTCTCTCATTGATGCTTGCTGCTCCAAAGGTAACAAAATTATCCAGTATTATCAATAAATTACCAACTCGGTAGGAAGTTGACTCTGCCTTCCAAGCAAGAAACAAGACATCAGGGTGGTCAAGAGATTAGTCCCAAGGAACTATTTATGCGACCATTTCCAAGCTGCATTATCCCTGACCTCCAGTGACTTATTACAACAGTTGTTCTCTTAAGGCCTAATAAAGAGATTCTCCATTCTCAGTTTGTGAAGCTGAGTAAAGCTAATATTTCTAATATTCCATCTCATCACTCTGTTTTTAAAAAGTCAAGTTAATTGAAATCCCTAAAAACAACAACCAAAAAACCCTTGGTAAAATAATGTATTTAGGACAATAAAATCCCATCTCCAGAAAACAAAACAGATGCCAGACTCCATGGGGAATCCAGAGTTTTGGCATCAGATTAAGTAACTGAAAATAATTCCATCTTGCTCTAGGTTGCTTTGGGGGTTAACTGTGAGACTTATTTGTGGAAACATTGAAACATACTATCTTCCATCTGCATTCTGAAACAATACAAGTCCCAAGATAGTTGACACATTTTTCTCTCTGAATATCTGCCTTAGCGAAATGTCCAAGCTCAAAGGATGCATCTTTAAAAATGCAGTAAAAGTTAAAGAATTTAGACAGAAAGAAAATTATATATTTTGCTGCCTTCACCATTATTAAGCATTCCACACAGCTGTAGGTAGACCATTAGAATATCCTCAAGCAACTTTAATGTACGTTGAGTGAATTATTGAACTGCTTTGGTCAGTTTTAACCCTGTTATTTCACAAATTCAAGCACTCCATCCAGTGAAGTTCTAATGTTCTTACAGAACGCATTTTATTGCAAATGATAAGAACATTGAATCCTCCATGGAAATAGAGGTATCATTTCCCAAAAGCAGCTGGAAGAATGAATGCAAGGAGGTTGCAGCTGTATACAGGGAGAAGTCAGTTTGTTTGTAATCCACAAAGGCAATGGGAGTGCATCATATTGAGCCCCCTGAGAAATATGAAATGGACATCACTTTCCACGCAGGAAGCGTTTGTTAACAGATCAATAGAAAAAGAACCTTGGATTAGATACAAGGAAATTTTGATAAAGGAAAAAGGAAATCAATAAAAAGGTTGGCCTGTTGCCTTAAGGAGGGGATTGCATCTAAATACATATGTACTGCTCATAATTGATCCATATCAATTTATCATAATTTTCACATGATTCAACCAGCTTAATATTTGTGTGCCACACCTTGCTATTTATGTGTACAGGAATATTAAGTAACTGAAACATTCTTGGGTCTGCTTTTCAAAGTAGACTCAGTATTTCAGAAGCAATTCTGGTGTTACTAATGACTAAAAAGCCATTCTTTATTCCTTACTCAAGTGGGATTTGCCTTTACTAACACTACTAAGATACTGAATGAAAGGTCAGAGCCAAATCAGCTTATGTGGTGTGAGTATATATGCAAGGGTATTATCAGATGTCTCAGGAGATGTCAGTATTCTGGACTAAGAGTCACTCACAAGATAAAGAATGACTTAATTCATAATTAAAGCAAATGCTTATTATAACTTGGATTATTTGTTCAATTGTTCTTTCTACCCAACCTTCTAAAAAAAATAATCAAGGTATCTTAAAATATGGAAAGATATAAAAAGAGAATAAAATGTAAATTTAAAAACAAACATATATAAAATTTTCACCTAGATTTTTTTTTTCATTTTTTCATTTTTTTTCATTTATTTAAAAAAGCAGGACCAGTAAAGGGTAAAGGTTTAATCTTTGACATGTTTGTCTAGTTGTGTCCAACTGAAGGGGGTGGTGCTCACCTCCGTTACTAAGCCAGAGAGTCAGCATTGTCAAAGACAACTCCGGTGGTCATATGGCCAGCAGGACTGCAAAGAACGCTGTTACCTTACCACTGAAATGGTACCTATTTATCTACTTGCACTTTTACATGCTTTTGAACTGCTAGGTTGGCAGAAGCTGCGACTAGTGATGGGAACTCATTCCGTCCCGCGGCACTTTGGTCTTGAACTACCAACATTGTGTTCATCAGTCAGCATCTTAACCAATAAGCCACCACGTTTCTAGGACCATTAAATTGCCATCATTAAATTGTCATTCCAAACACCCTCCTGAAAAGATTATCTGGAATAAATCTATGTATTTTGGAAAGCTTTTCCAAAATTGTTGGCAACTTACTAAAGCTAAGGTAGATAAACTAAGGGGGAATCTATGTATCCTGTCATAGATGTATCCCACACCATTTGTCCCTTGTTGCCAAAGTATCTTGGCTCTGGAGCTGTCCCAACTTTCCTTGTTACCTTAGGCCCTCTGTTTTGATGCCAGGTGGTTGTTCGCACGTGCATCCCATTGTGATGCTGGTGAGACCACCACCGCAGCACATCACTCCCTCTGAGATCAAACGAGGTTCCCAGGGTCAGTCACATGACTGAATGCCTTGTTCTGACCTCAGAGTGAGTGATGTGTCATAACAGCTGCTACACTGGATGGCACACTGGGGTATGTTTCAAACAGCAGCCTGGCATTGGAATGGAGAGCTCCAGATCATCCAGGAAGAATCAGAGCAAACAGAAAGGGTTTTTAAAAATAACTGTTATAAGAAGAGTTTTGGCACTGAATGGGCCAGAGGTCATCAGGACTGTTCATGTCAGACTTGGGACTGGACCCTACCTTGTCCGGACTCCCTGCTTATTTGGCTCATGCAGACAGGGCCACAGTCAGCAGTAGACCATTCCAAGATGCGGGCAACTGAAGGCATCATCTTTCTATCTCTTGCATAAACTTTAACTAAGCTAAGACAACTTCCTTTCTGTGGTTCCTGGAGAATAGATTTAGCCATTATTAGTTATGCTTCAGACTCCTCTGTTTGCTGTTTTTCTAGATTCACCATAATTACTGCCACGGTGCAACAAATGCAAAGGAGGTAGAGTGTTTAAAAAACTACTAAATCGAATCCTTGAATCCCTAGTAGTAGGTATCATTGCATAAAATATAATACACACACACACACACACACACACACACGGATTGACTTTTCACTACTGGGTTAGGATTTCAAAACATTCCAATTGCCATAAAGCCAGTTCTTTCCTATAACAATGAATGTGCTGTTTCTTAACATCTTCTATGTCTATCATCAAGAACAGTAACTAGGAATTAGCTCTTATTTAAGAACAAATGAGCTTCATGGGATTTATTATCAATGAAAATAAATTTATTATCAATAATATGTTAATACATTTTAGTATTTTATTTATTTAATTTCTATGCCACCTTTCTCTCAAAAAAGGACCCAAGGTGGTTCACCATTATACAAAAGAGATGACAAAATGAAAAACACATGGAATGAAGAGCCATATCAAGATGAACCCCAAATTCTAAAAACTGCAGTGGAAACTGCAATAAGAGAAATAGCAAAAAACAAATCACCAGGAACAGATGATACTCCAATTGAACTGCTGCATTCCACACTGACAGAGTCAACTCTAGTGCTAACCAACATATGTCAACAGATATGGAAAACAAACCGATGGCCAAACAAATTGGAAGTGATCAATATACATCCCCATCCACAAAAAGGGAGACACACGAGACTGCAGCAACTATAAGACCATAGCACTGATCCCCCATGCAAGCAAAATTATGCTCAAAATTCTGCAACATAGACTCCAACCATACAAGGAAAGAGAGATCCCAGAGTTCTAAGCAGGGTTCAGGAAAGGAAGAGGAACTAGGGAAGACATTGCACACATATGATGGCTAATGGAGCGCACCAGGGAATTCCAAAAGAAAATCAGCATGTGCTTTATAGACTACAGCAAAGCCTTTGACTGCATAGATCAGGGGTAGGCAACCTTTCCCCTTTAAGGGCCGAGGGACTTCAGCTCCCAGAAGCCTCAGCCATGTTGGCCAATAGTCCCATATTGGCCAATAGCTCCTGGGATTCTGGGAGCTGAAGTCCCTCGGCCCTTAAAGGGGAAAGGTTGCCTACCCCTGGCATAGATCATGAAAGGCTATGGAATGCCCTTAAAGACATGGGAGTGCCAGCACATCTGATAGTCCTGATGAGGAATCTGTACTCAGGACAAAAGGTTACTGTCAGAACAGAACACGGAGAAACAGAAGGGTTCCCAATTGGCAAAGGGACAGGACAAGGCTGCATCCTTTCACCCTATCTGTTCAACTTGTATACAGAACATATAAGAAAAACAGGCTTGGACACAGAATAAGGGGGAGTGAAAATAGGAGGCAGGAATATCAACAATCTAAGATATACAGATGACACCATAATACTAGCAGAAAACCTCACAGACCTGGAACACCTACTAAGGCAGATCAAAGAAGAAAGTGCAAAGGCAGGCTTAATGCTGAACATAAAGGAAACAAAAATAATGACCACTGAGGACCATCACAAGTTCAACCTAGACAATGAAGAAAAAGAATTCCCATACCTGGGATCAAACATTGATAGAAATGGGGACTGCAGTCAGGAAATCAAAAGAAGATTAAGAATAGGGAGGGTGGCTATGAAAGAACTAGAAAAGATTCTAAAATGCAAAGATATACAACTCAGCACAAAAGTTAGAATCATACAAGCCATTGTATTCCCTATTACCATGTATGGATGTGAGAGCTGGACAGTTAAGAACAGGGGTAGGCAACCTTTCCCCTTTAAGGGCCGAGGGACCTCAGCTCCCAGAAGCCTCAGCCATGTTGGCCAATAGTCCCATGTTGGCCAATAGCTCCTGGGATTCTGGGAGCTGAAGTCCCTCAGCCCTTAAAGGGGAAAGGTTACCTACCCCTGGTTAAGAAAGATGATAGGAAGAAAATCAACTCCTTTGAGATGTGGTGCTGGAAAAGAGTGCTGAGGATCCCATGGTCAGCCAAAAGGACAAACAAATGGGTTTTAGAGCAGATCAAGCCGGAAACCTCCCTAGAAGCCAAGATGACCAAACTGAAGCTGTTGTACTTTGGACACATCATGAGAAGAGAGGACTCACTGGAAAAGACAATAATGCTGGGAAAGGTGGAGGGAGGTAGAAAGAGGGGAAGGACTCGTGCTAGATGGATGGACTCTATTAAGGAGGTCACGGGTATGGGGTTGCAGGAATTAAGCAGAGCAGTGGAGGACAGAGGGTCTTGGAGATGTCTCATCCATAGGGTCACCATGAATCGCAATTGACTCAAGGGCAGTTAACAACAGCAACAAAAAACTTATTACAATAAAACAATTAAAACATAATATAAGAACAATATAAAATTACAAACATTAAAGTCTGGAGCAGGTTTGATAAAAAACAAAACAAAAAACAAGAGTATAAAAAGATCACTTAAAGCAAATTACCAGCTATGAAAATCCTACACCTAATAGCTCATATTTTGTCTCTTTTGTCAAATAAAGTGTAACCAGGTAACTGGGCGATAAAACAGACTCACCACCATAATGGAATGATCTTGCTAACTGCAACATCTGGACCACAAACTAATACAAACTCTAACATCACTACAACAATATGATTTAACATTATATAAGCCATTAAATAACACATTTGGCAATTCTCTGTATAAACTACCATTAGAGTCAAGCAGGATGGATCTACTCCTCTTGCCAAGGAAACGGGTTTACATAAAAGTTCTTTTGTTCTTGTACAGTCAGCTATCTGTATCCATAGATTCTTTATCCACGGATTCAATCATCCACAGCTTGACAATATGTATCAAAAAGGAAAGTTAGATTTCACCATAAGAGACACCATTTTACTATGCCACTGTATTAAATGGGACTTGAGCACCCTAGGATTTTGGTATCTATTGGGTCCTCGAGCCAAACCCAGCAGATTCCTAGGGCCCAGGGTATGTCTTCAAGTGTGGTACTAGAGCTCTCTAACTAAAGGTCTAAGCAGACTGCCAGAAATAGTGCACATTAAATTGAGGCACTGCCCTGGCTCAGTGCTAGGGAGTCATGGGAACTGTATTTTTTTCTGAGACATTGAGCCTTCTCTGTCAGAGAGCTCTGGTGCCACAATAAATTACAGTTCCCATGATTCCCTAGCACTGAGCCAGGGCAGTGCCTCAATTTAATGTGCACTATTTCTGGCAGTCTGCAAAGGCCCTAAGAATTCTAAATTACTGTTGTTGCTGTTGTTTGCCTTCAAGTCACTTCTAACTTACAACAACCCTAAGGCAAACCTGTAATAGGGTTTTCTTGCTAAGATTTGTTTAGAGTTTGTTTTCCATTGTGTTCCTTAAGCTGAAACAATGTGACATGCCTGAGGCCACCTGGATGGTTTCTGTGGCCAAGCAGGGATTTGAACCCTAGTATCCTGGATTCTCATCCAACACTGAAACCACTAACCATGTTGGCTCCTACAATTCCCTTTATGCAGTGTTAAAACCTATGATTCTATGCAGCCACTATCTGTAAGTTTTAAAAGATTTTACCTATGACACCAGTAGTTTGGACATGGAAAGCAAAAGTCCCTGCATTGCATAACTCAAATTATCCTTTCACTCTGACTTCATATTAGGTGAGCCAACGTGGTGCAATTGTTTGAGTGTGGGACTAGAACTTTGGGAGACAAGGGTTCAAATTCCCATTCAGTCATGGAAAAAACCCACTGGGTGACCTTGGGCAAGTCACACCCTTTCAGCCTCAGAGAAAGGCGGTGGCAAATTTCCTTTCAAGAAATCTGGCCAAGAAGGGTCCTGCAAGGGTTCTAAGATCTACAAGGAAGGCTTTCTCTCAGTCCCACCAGCATCACAGGCTTGCTTGAAGAGGAGAGTGTCTTCTCAGTGGCTGCTCCCACCCTCTCGAACGCCTTTCAACAGGAGGTTATGCTGGCCTCCTCCCTGCTTTCCCTTTGCTGGCAGGCAAAGACATTTTTATACAAGCATGATTTTAACAAATGATTGTGTCAGGAAAGCTTTATCTGGGGCATGTGCTTTAGATATTCTTTTAAAACTAGATTTGTAAAAACTTTTATGTCATTTTATACTGTTTTGATCTAGTTGATTTTAATAATAATAATAATAATAATAATAATAATAATAAAATTATTTTTATCCCACCCCTCTGCGACACAATCTTTTTTACAATTTTTATTGTAAAAATTTTAAATGGTTTTATCTGTGAGCCACCTTGGGTCCCTTTCTGGGAGAAAGGCAGCATAGAAATGAAAGAAATAATGAAATAATAGACAGCAAGCCATTCAAAAACTGCTACCTTAAAAAACCAAAACCAATACCTGCTGTAGGGGAGTTTGCATGATGAGACTTTTTGGGCAAATTAAAGATCTGTTCCCCAGGATCAGGTGGTGGAATTGCATCTTGACCTTGCCGAGCCTCCACTGGATCATACTCTTTTCCATCATAGTTAGCATCAAAGAATTTCTTAAACCACTGTATGAAATCCAAGTTGTCTTGGAAGCGTCCCTTTACTAATTTCTCCACTGGAATAACCTGTGCAGAACAAAGCAAGAAACATAAGTGACTTTAAAATGAGAACTGAAGCATTTCAATAATACTGTACCAAAATGGGGAAAATGGCAACACAACACCCACAGTAAGATTTTTAAATAATATGTGATAGCAGCACAAAGGAAGGTACTTACTAAGTACAATATTGGCTGGCTATCTAGGTTGCCAGTTAATTAACTGCCCACCACATC
This sequence comes from Phrynosoma blainvillii, assembly GCA_026167975.1. Taxonomy (NCBI): domain Eukaryota; kingdom Metazoa; phylum Chordata; class Lepidosauria; order Squamata; family Phrynosomatidae; genus Phrynosoma; species Phrynosoma blainvillii. The sequence continues at coordinate 64,716,417 of JANUYF010000004.1, forward strand.
ACATTGTCCATCTCCTAACAAACATCTGGAGCTTTGTTTATTCTTACAATTCAGTCCAGATTAAAAATGTATACTCTAAATTTGTCCTCAGCTATTTGTCCATAAGTACCTAGCAGTTATGCAGACAGGACTATCTAACACTTAATCAAACTCACTTAATTCTCTGCATCATGCCTTGAGACATTTACTACAGTTCAGTACCCTATGATTGCAATGCTCTTTAAGAGAACAGAAAGAGATTCACTTTGTCATCACATATTTTAATAGGACAAATAGGTCAGTAAACCATTAAATATCACAGAAGCGAGAATAAAGGTCATCTCTCAAAATAAATGCAAGTACATAAAAGACCACATTTATAAAATGTTTTGTGTACATCTGAAGATGGCAGATGTTCACTGAAAAACATGCTTCTCACTCCCTATTTATATCGTATCAGTAATCTTAGGAGGAAAATTAGGCCACAACAAAATACAGAGTGGAATGCTGTGCAAATGAGCAGCGTGTCTGAGATTGGGCTCCGTGATAACAAAAAGATTGAAGCATGATCATTGGGGGTGGCATGAAAGGACAGGTTATTTTGGGAACGGCTATCAATTTATTACAGTTAAAACTGAAGTCAAGATTATTTCATAATCTTCTTCACATGTGAGATGGTAATACAGCCATTTTTTTAAAAAAAGAGAGTTATTCAGTACCAGTAGAGTTTTTAACAAGGGTGAGCTATTTTTCTCTGCCCAGAAAAGTCTTGTACACTTTGGCTTTTAAAAGGAAAGGAAGGAAGCCTTGCCATGTTTACTGAATATAATTTTCCATGCCAAAGCTAAACATTATTTTAAAGTCTGTATCAAATTCATCATAAATTATTTTAAAATCTAATAACTGATAAATTCTGAATTATAGAATCAGTCTATATTTTATGCTACTTATTGCCAACACTCATACAGGACTTTATTTCTTGAAAATCCAGCAGTGTTTCTTTTATTTTTGCTCTTTGTTCTGTGCTTTTAAGTTGTTTCTGACTTATGGTAACCCTATGGTGGCAAGATTTGTTCAGAGGAGATTTGCCATTGCCTTTCCCCAAGACTGAGTGTGTGTGACTTGCCCAAGGCAACCCAGAGGGTTTCATGGCTGAGCAGGAAATCAAATTCTGGTCTCCAGAGTCATAGTCCAACATTCAAACCACTACCCCACTTGGCTCCCATTTTTGTTATATAATTCATCAAATGTATAAAAGTGATTTGTAATATTGTTACCTGGGAATACCAACCACCAACACTGAAGCAATCCCATGCTCCACTGGGGGGGAGCTGAGGATACTTTTGACCTCCCCCTCTATGGACAAGAAAGGGAAACCTCTCCAGTGCAGCAGTGTGGAACCAGAACTGGGTGTTTTAAGGGTGTCTATAGGATCCCAAGTCCACTCACTCCTTGAATATACCCCCTCAAATAGGCCTTAAACAGAGCAGTTTTGGAGCCCGATGTAGGCATTTCCTTCCTGTTTTTTTATGAGAAAACTGTTCATTTAAAAATATTTTTAAAAATTTCTGTAAAGAAAGTTGTAGTTGAAGTGGTAGCTCCCAAAAGGATTTCCACAGACCTAAGTCACACGCACACTTATGAGTGCTCAGTGTGCATATATATCTACTAGACAAACAGAAAACAGATCAAGAATAATGAAAAATAAAATGAAACAGATAAGCCATACGAAAAACACTAAAATACTACAGAAGTTAATTATTTAGTTAAATAGTTATTAATGAAAATTAATATCCTCCTATCTAAGGCTACTTTAACATATTGAACAGTCCAGTATATCACACACTGTAATCTCTTCTTGCCAATAAAAATATAATTTTGTTTTAATCTCCAATACCAGCAACAACAGGGTTAAGGCATCAAATTTTCAAGGCTGAATATACTGGGCATTCCAGAAGAATATGAGCCAAGTGTTTTTCCAGCAGAATGATACCTAATCATCCTACAGTGGCCATTAGAGTATCCTTTAACCTAGTGATACCTGAGCCATTGGCTGTCAGTGGCAGATTTCCAGGAAAGAAACAATCAATTGTACCCCAAGGGCACAAATATGATGCCAATCTCTGGCACACTGCTGGTGGTGGGGAATTGCCAGCCACTCACAGCAGCTAGCCTGAGAAATAGTGCCTTAACCGTCATCAGATTTACTGTTGTTGTTATCCACTCTTGAGTTGATCTCAACCCATAATAACCCTGTAAATGAGACATCTCTAAGACTCCCTATCCTCCACTGCTCTGCTCAAGTCCTGCAAATTCATAGCTGTGACCTCCTTAATAGAGTCCATCCATCTAGTATGCAGCCTTCCTCTCTTTCTGCTTTCCTAGCATTATTGTTTTTTCCAAAGAGTCATGCCTTCTCATGATGCGGCCAAAGTACGACAGCCTAAGTCTAGTCATCAAATGCAAAGTATTTAATCTACCTTTAGTTAAAAGTCTCTTCATGCCATATATCAGGAATCAGCAACCTACGGCCCGGGGGCCCGAGTACTGCGCATGCGCGAGTGAGTCGCGGTCGCCATTTTGGAAAACAAAATGGCGGCCGTGACTCGCTTGCACATGCAGTGCCATTCCCCCCTCCACGGCCCTCAGAAGACCGGAGGAAGACCTTACCAGCCCCAGGTAAGAAAATGTTGCCGACCCCTGCCATATATCAAAGAAAAGCTAAATATGGTAGCAGTTTCCCAGAGGTGACAGTAACATTTTTCTACAGAAAATAATAGAATCATAGAATCATAGAGTTGGAAGAGACCACAAGGGCCATCCAGTCCAACCCCCTGCCATGCAGGAACTCCCAATCAAAGCATCCCTGACAGATGGCCATCCAGCCTCTGCTTAAAGACCTCCAAGGAAGGAGACTCCACTACTCTCCGAGGGATAATAATATAATAATAATAAAATTTATTTGTACCCCATCCCTCTGCATAGCAATTGGGGCAGCTTCCAGCATAAAATACAATACAGTAAAAATCATAAATGCATAAGCAGCCTAGAAGTCAGTATCACTACATTATCTTGAGACTTTCAAAAGAGCACTACTGTTGTCTTTTGTAGTCAAATAGCTCACTGAAAAGCCCAATTCAGGAATAATCCAACCATTTTTGCTAGCCCATGAATCTAGCCCAAGTCATCACTACCACCACCACTGCACCATCTCTTCCTCCTCCTGTTATTATATTCATTTATAAACTACCTCCATATTGCGACTCAAAGTAGCCTACATAATATCAAAGCTAGAACAGATTAAATATATAAAAACATCAATAACATACCTATAAAAGTTATTTTAAATAGCAATTAAACGGTCTATAGATTGAAAACCATTTAATAATTTGTTAAAAGACTGGATATAAAAAACAGCAAAACAATACATCATTAAAAGCCCACTGCAGTCAATTCCTAAAAGCTTGTTCGAATGACCTGCAATGGGCTTTTAATGGTTTGTTCTTTTACGCCATTAGGACAAGTGGGAAGGCCTGTTGTAAGATTTTCTTAAGCCAATAATAAAAGGCTGCTTTCTGGACTAAAATTCTCACAGAGCAGAAGGGTGTCTCTATCGCTACAACTTTTTTAGGATTAGGTCTGAGGCAGCCAGAGCTCTTATAAGAAACTCAAGTTGTTCTGAATTGAGAATGCCAATACAGGTTGAATTTCCTTTCCAGAATTCTGGAATCCAAAATATTCCAAAAACCAAAACTTGGTTGGCTGAGATAGTGCTACCTTTGTTTTCTGATGGTTCAATGTATAGAAACTTTGTTTCAGGCACAAAATTATTCAAAATATTGTATAAAACTACCTACATGTGATGGGTATAAGTTGGATATGAAATATAGATAAATTTTATGTTTAGACTTGGGTCCCATCTTTAAGATATTTCATTATGTACATATATGCAAATACAGGTATTCCAAAAACAAACAAACAAACAAAAACCTCAAAATCCAAAACACTTCTGGTCTCAGGCATTCTGGACAAGAGAAATTCAACTTGTATCTGAATGTGGTCATACATGGGCTCTATAGAACAACTGTACCACAGAAAGAATTGTAAAGCTCAAGAATGGGCACCACTAGCCTACTGCTTGGGTTAGCCACACAGTTGAAGGTGCACAATAGTTGCTGCACTGGGATATTAATGCAGAAGCTTTCAAATGAATGGAACCAAGATCTAGACCAAGGAAGGCCCCAAACCAAACCTTCATATCCCTTTCAGGGCTTTGCAGGGGGCAAAAAAATGGATTTGTTTTTTTGTTTTGTTTTGTTTTTTGTTTTGCTGGAGCAAATACAGTGGGCAGTGCAGCCTTCGAAGGGATTTTGGAAAGCTGATGCAGCCTCTTAGTCTTCCATAATTTCTCACTGTGGTCTACACACACGTAAAGCTTTTTTTTTTTAAAAACAACAACAACAACAACAACACTTATTTTCTCAATATTGTGCACAACAATATCCAACTCATTCAGAATCTAGTATATTCTGTATTGAATAATTCAATGTTTAATGCAGTTAACATTAGTTTATATTTGCAAAAAAATGTTAAAACTTTCCATCCAGACAATGCACATAATAAAGGGCAGAATAAAAATGGCTGAGACAAATAAATAAAGCACAATGGACAGTAAATGTGTCTCTGAAATATCAACATTCTCTTCTGAAATGCTCCAGGCTTACCTTGTCCACATTCATTCTTTTAAATGATGCTTGGAGAAGTTTGAAGTTATGAATGTACTCATGTTCCAGCTTGGCTTGAAATTTTACTTTCTTCAAGCTAATACATCCTGGGAACAACATATCCATAAACTGGCAGTAAGCTGCACCTAAAGCAAGAGAGCATAATTACATTAATCACATAATAACTAACCGGGATAACAAAGAATTTATCATAGAATTATGTATCCATCTTGGTATCAAATTCATTCACTGTACAGAAATCCCCCACTTATCTGACGCATTAGGGACCAGAGGACTGTCAGAAAGTGGAATTGGTTGAAAAGAAGAATTCTGTGGGTTTTTAGCTTGCAAATATATGTTGACATCTAAAAAACATAACACACTACATATCATTTTTGAGTGTGTGCAAAAGCTAAATAACACACTATGTATGAACAAAAGTAAAGTAAAATGAACAAAAGCTTAACTTTAAAGACCTGCTTTCAGTATATTACCGTACAGTATACTACATACTAGTGATTCTCAAACTTCTTATCCTTGTGACCCCTTTTACATCTACATGTGGACACTGTGAAGCTTAATGTAGTATATGAATAAAAATATTTTGTTTAATGTGTGTATATTTGTTTATACATTCATGTACATTTACATCTTAACATTTGATAAGGAAATATCATCTAAATTATTTTTATTTAAATAAATTCAATTCTTTACATATGTGTAAATTTTACACATACTGCCTCACACATAGCCACACTCACATAAGCCAGTACTCACAGATATGTACAGTCTCAGTCATGCTCTTTCATTCATTCTTTCATTCACACATATACTCATTTACTCTCTTATATGCAGTCACATAGAAACATTCATTCTCTTGTGTATATGCGAGTATGTAAAACAGATGAAGAGTGTGACTGAGTGTGTGTGTGTATATAAGAGAGAGAATTTGTGTGGGAGACTGTGCGAATCAATGCATCTGAGGGAAAGAGTCAGAAAAAGAGCATTATTGAGTGTGTATGAGAATTAGCATATGACAAAAAATCACTTACACACGGAGAAAATATCCTCCTTGCCTTTCTCTTCCCCTCCAGGACAGGAAAAGTTTCAGAAGAGGAGGTATGGGGGATCAGGGCATCCATTCTCACACACCCCTTGAGCAACTTTCAAGGGTCCTGCCCCATTGTTTGTGAACCAGTGCTGTATATATATTATATGGTACTGTATAATTCATTAAAGACAAATACTGTACAGTAAAACTACAGGAAATGCACTGCTCACAATCTCAGAAGCACCATAGACTGAATGTAGACTGAACGCACAAAGATGGTGCGCAGTCACAGAAGATACAGACTAGCTGTTGCACTTCCTTTTACAAAATGTGAATAGTAACTGAGAGGCATCAGATCACAGGGAGTGGGAAGATAAAGCTTAACTGTTGCATTCAATCTGTGCTCCTAAGAAAAATAGCCCTTCTTCTGAAGCCATTATTTACACAAACCAAAGCTTTCTTCCTGATGCAAGTAACAGACAGTAGAGGGCTAGAAAGAGGGTTAAAGCTCTCCTTCTCACCACCAGCAGTCCTATGGTTTGTCGGACACGTTGGCATCTTCCTTTTACATTGTTATGGACACACACATAATTTGCATTCACACAATCAACATCATGTCAGCACTTCTGATTGTGTGAATGCAAATAAACTCAGGTTTTACCAGAGTAACCTTGCACTTTTACTAGGGAAATCTGTCTGGTTCTTGATAGAACTGGGCTTCAGAGCACAACATTGTCTGTAGTGCCTCTGGCACCTAGTCCATTCTACTTTTTTGCCCAACAGAATATGCCACAAGCACACAGTAACTGATCAACAGCTCTACTTCAAGCCTGCTTTGTTAAAAGCTTTATTATTCCATTCCCATTTCCCCTATACATGATCAACGTACCGTGAGAGTCAGACTGCCAGCAGAAGAACAGACTTGAATTACAGTAATCAACATTAGCTGCATTCAGTATGAATGAGGCCATAAAAACAATGAGATCCATCCCACCAAAGACTGGTGCTGCATAATCTCCATTAATTTCAACAGAGATTATTAGGATACAAGAAGAATTTATCAGGAAAGTACAGTTTGTTGCCAAACCTATAATACAAACCAGGCTGTATGTTGAGAGTGGGTTGCTGTTTTGTGCACAGTATGTATTTAGCCATATAGGTTGTGACATCTCAAAAGTTGTAACATAATCTTAAAATAATGGGTTCAAACCCTTAGGGAATGTTTGCTCTTCTTACATGACTGTTTAGACAGTCGCTCCCACATATCTTTTTGTCATTCCAGAAAATATTGCTCATTGAGATTAATGATTTGTTCTTACAATTTATATGCTATTTTCCCCAAGAACGAAATGATAGCCAAAAAAAAAAAAAAAAAAAAAAAAAAAAAAAAAAAAAAAACAGCCAGCAAAATTGGAAAACAATGTAAAGCAATGAAGTATCTCATCCACAGTGGCCAGTATTTTTATCATCATACATGTTTTTCAGAACCTACAAATTGTTACATGTAAATAGTGTCCCACTGAGTTTGGTGAGTTCCTTCTAAATATGCACATGTATCTTTTATCCTAACCCTCCAAAATTCCTCCCCAAATAGCTTCTTGTATATTTCTCAACAATATTATTTGCACCTATCAAGTTAAACAGACATTAGCTACATCACAATTTGCCCATTATATCTACCTGTACTACTCAGCACACACAAACCCTTAACAATGGCTAGTTTTGTTGCCAATAGCTAGTACTTAATGCTTCTTTCTCTCTTTAGTGTCCATGTTGTTCCTCTTTCTCTGTTTAGATGCCTGTTTCATATTTGTCCACACAAACAAGTGTAGATGGGAAGCAAAAACAGAGGAAGGATGAAAGAAAGAGAATTGAGAGGGTACCTTTTAGAAAAATACTTCTTGTGCATTTCCTCATTGAAAGTATTATAATCTACAAAACAGATTTTCTGTCACAGAGAACATTTTAAGTTAATGCATTCAATATAAAAACTGGGATAAACATAAGATTTAGAATATGCCCCAAACTTTATTTGAAAGTAGGAATTGTCACCATATGAACAACTTTAACAAAACAGTACAAGGTGTCAAAGAGAGAAATGATCCACATTACGGGAATGGGAAAGAGTGCTCCACTGAGGCATTCTGCGACAATTCTAGCCGGTGTAGAGAGAAAAGAAGGATTACTATAGTAGAGAATTACTACAGTCACAAGGTAGATTCTTTGAAGCCTAACCTTCCAAGATCACAAACATCAGCAATACTAGAGGATGCATAACCCAAACATTCATTTCACACATGCCCTCTCTGAAAAACTATTTATGTTGGCAGTGGCAAGTCACTGTAGAGAGTGCGTTAATATGGTACTGATGGGATTCATATATTGAGGAAAACAGTGTGGGTCCCCAAGATGGTGCCAGTAATCTAACAACTATTTGGAATCTTAAAAAGCATCTTCTCATTGGCTACACCTGGATGGTAAAAATGATTGTGATTACTCAGAGGGGAGTACACATAATCAGATGTTATCACTTTGCAATCCCAGTACAGAGCCATCAGAGGCAGATTCTAATGCCAAACTCTGGTATGACCTTCCTGAAAATTAAACCCCTGTATTTGTCCATTTAGCTGAATTTTTCCCCTTTTGCAGTTTGGTGGTTTTTGTTTTTTTAAGAAGTTGAATGGGATTTCTTGAAAACTTTCATACTAGAAGAGTAATTGTTTTTTTTAACATTTATTTTTAAAGAAAAATATTATTATAAGTAAACAACTATGTACAAAACATACTACAACAATAAAGCAAAATAAAATTCATCTCAGAAGTTTGAATTGTGTTGTGGGTCTCCTTCTTGGGTTCTGTTCAATTGTTTTAACAGCTTTAAAGCATTTGCTGTTTTAGCAGTGGGTGTTCTTAAATCTATCTGAATCATAGGACTCATGACAAATGGATAGATTAAATTAGTAGTTGAAAAGGAGTGCAGTACGCTTGACAGGCTCACAAACTCTCACATGGAAGCCATTTCTAATATCCATATTGTGTAGATGAATGGTTGACTTTTTCAGTAGGAAAGCCACAGAACTCTCTGCATTGTTACAGCACTTTTCTCTAATAATGTATAGTTTCTAGTAGGGGGAAGAATGGGTGGCCGTTTTAGAAAACAATAGTCTAGAAATCTAGAATAGTCACCAGTTGTTACTGTAAGAAATTTTACCCAAATCTAGCAGCATTAGAACACCGTTTTCCACTTATTTTGAAACTGGTTCACTATTTCCTTTAGAGATCTGTATGCTTTAATTTTCGTTAGGGTATTGATTTAGCCTTCAGTGTTTTCAGTAGTCACAGGCTGGGTTACAGATTGCATTTACAAACATGGCTGTGTTGGCTACATGCATGAGTGGTAACTTCTTCTGACCCATTTAGAGTGCAGAAATTCTATACTACCTCTTCACAGCACTGACTGCTACTGCACAGATCTTACAAACCAACACTCTTTTTAATACTTTATGTTTTAAATTTTCACACATAAAGACACACATGCATAAAACACCCAGAAAACAAAACATAATCTGTTACGGCATATCATCACAGGAAGGCTTGTTTTGTTTGTTTTACCAGGTAATGCAGCTTCACAGACCAAATACTGCTAGTGTATATCATTTGAAGCAATTGTTACTGTGTTTCAATTAAAATGAATTGGACTTTCTGTTTTCTCCTAAGGATACTGTCACTACCCATCAACACGAACCTCATGACCAATAAACTTTTCAGAACTTAGAACAGATGCTTTCTTTTGTAGCCATGTGTTCAATTAAACTGCCCAATGACCTCTTAAAAAGCAATCTTCTGCTTAAAAATTTCCCAGATAGAAATCTAAAACATAACTACATGCACCCAGTATATCTTACAAATCTACAGCATGGCACAGCAGAAGAGGGCAAGAAACAAGTAGGGGAGAAAGAAAGAAACTGACTTCATAAACAGAATTAAAAACTTAGAATCACTAGTCTAGAATCACTAAGCATTAGTCTATGGAAATGTGGAAAAAACAATCTTGTATCACACACAGATATGGGAGAAAGGAAAATATTTCTTGAAATGCAGCATGGAAGGCAGCTGACCATTTCACTGTCACTTCTGCAACTAGAATATGTGAATACAGTTGTCCCTCCCCATTCGCAGACTTTGAGTCCCACTCTTCGCAGGAGGGATAAGGCGGAGAGAGATATAATGGTGGTATGTGCCATTATTTTCAATGGGGCTCAAATATTTGTGAGCCGCCATTTTTGCAGGCAGGGTCCGGAATGGATCCCCCGCAAATTGGGAGGGTCTATTGTCATTCCTGTGGAAGCCAATGCGAACTTTTCATCTAAAGTTCTAGCTGTGCAATTATGTGTATTTTCATTGCACTATAGAAAGAAGAGACAAGCCTCTCTTCCCAGTGGGATGCATTTTAAGATCCTGTCCATCAGTAATTAAGGTAACCGATTCCAGCTTTCACAATCTCTGTACACAATGCCTACTGCTGAGACTAAACATCATATCACTGTATAGGACAAAGTGATCTGCTATTTTCTACCAGCCACTTAGTAGAAGTGCACCTCCCTTTTTCAGTCATTTGTGCATGGCAACTGTTCTGTGTTGCTGGTGGATGATGGATACAGATATCTAACACATGATACTACAACACTCTTACTTCCCAGTTTATGCTTCCTAGGTCCAATTTGTCATTGGCCAAAGCCTTCTAGAGGAAGAGTCCAGGAACATTCTGTCCCTCTTTCTTACTATCAGGTCTGGCTCAGGGAATAGCAAACTAATCACTATTGGCTGTTCCAAATCTATTGCAATGCCCTGAAACTTGGTGTGACATTTCTAAATCCTCCACTGTCCTACTGCATCCAGAGGCCACAACACAATAGAGTCCTGCCAGCTCAGGAGCTACGTTTACTGCCTTCCCAGCAAAACTATGAATCCTGAGCTCTTAAGTGGCACTGACACTATCTGGGGAACCAGGCCATCTTGATACTCATTCTCACAGCATGCTACTACCGTATTCTCCGGCGTATAAGATGACCTGTGTATAAGACGACCCCCCATTTTTCCAGTCAAAATATAGAGTTTTAGCACCTCTATCTTCATTATCCTTATACCCGGCGTATAAGACGACCCTCCCACTTTAGCCACAGATTTTGCAGGTTAAAAGGTCGTCTTATACGCTGGAAAATACGGTAAGTTCGCAGAGAGTCATTCTTTTGCCTGTTTTAGGGGCACAGTATCCATAGATAGTTGAGGAGGTTCCCAGACAACTACTTTTTGAACACAGGTTTCATTTTTAGATCGATACAAAAACAACAACCATAAGACAAGACAAGACAAGAAGATATCACTAATAACCGCATACTCTCTACTCCTGAACCGCAAGCACTCCAGATGATGTGTTCTCAGAGCAAGAAAAATTAACAGTAATTTATGCATGGGGCTAAATCCAAGGGCCTTTTTCCTTTCCTTTCCGCTGCAAAGAATCATGATTGTCATAGCTGACATAGTTTGTTGTCTGCAAATTATGGAGATGAGGCCATCCTTGTGGATATGATACTGGACATTCCACTGCTATCAGTGTGTACTTCTGGATGAAAGCCAATTATTGTCCCATAAGAAACACTTTGTCTATACACATAACTCAAAGACATTACCTGTTAAAATAGAGTTTGCTGCCTTTCTTTTAATATGTTTTATTCACTCACAAGTATGTCACCCTTTGAATCTGCATAGTATTTTGGTTCCCAAAGGAGATTATCTACCCCCAAGAAATTTCATAGAACTGGGTCTGGAAAATAATCAGAATCATTGTGTTTGCCAAGTGGCAGTGATGAGCCTGCTTTTTGAGAAATTCACAGATGAGGCTAAAACAGCAGCATCTTGCAGTAAGTAGGTATGCATGATGTAACTTTTTGGCAAGAAAAGAAATAATTGCAAAACAATGTAAATTTGTTTTACAATTCCAGCTTTCCAGAACTCAGGAAGCAGGGATTTGCTAACATTCTTATTTATGAATGCTACTTTAGGACAAGCATTTGGTTTTGCTTTCGAGATATTTAGCTGCAGTATACATTTGGTGCTGTGATCTGTATTTCACAGGAAGAAAGTGGGAAAACCACCTCTGACTATTTCTTGTCTAAGAAAAACCTATGAAATTAGTGGGGTAGCCATAAGTTGACAGGTTACTTGAAGGCACATAAACACACACACACATTTTGAACACTGCATTTGTTTAAAAACCAGTTTACTAGCATTTCTCCACTTCCCATCTCCAGGCACACACATACAGAAAAGTTGATGTATTTGGAATAATCTTTTATAACCTAAAGTTGGATCAGAAATCCTTCAGAGAACTATTCTATCTCCAGTCCACCCATGTCCAAAGTGTATTGTTGTTGATAATTAAACACAACAACTGGGATTTCATGTGTTGTAACTGGATTTATACATTGTTCTCCAAAGAATCAAAATCTCCACATCTTTGAGATTCTCTTAAGAGCCTCAGCATTGATACAATGACAGAAGTGCATAATAAAAGAATGTAGTATACCTCCAAGATTTTTCAGTTCTAATATAAGGAAAGATGACAAAACAGACAGACAATAAACAACTTGAGATATAAAAACATGTTCCAAGCTACCAAGATGTCCACTGCATAGCTTAAAAAGAACAAAAAAGGCAACTTCACTTTTCCACCCACATGCTGGTCTGCTGCTAGGATCTTGATCGCATGATCAGAAAGCAAAAACAAATGTTGAAAAATTAGCAACACATTCACAGCCCTGTACAAGGCTCTAGCAATTAAGATCAAGCAGTGTATTAAGTGAAATAAAAATATAACTCAAGGGTATGCAGATAGGAAGAAATGATCACATGAAAGCCCATACAGTAGAATAATTCAGTATCTATTTCCCAGTTTGACTAAATGTTAAATGCAGTCATTGTAGAAAAGCAAAATCTATTTCACCTCTGTCTTGATCCACATTTGCAAGTAAACTCTAGAGAGCAAACTGTGGACTAGTTAAAGGTAAAGTTTTCCCCCTGACAATATTGTTTAGTCATGACTGACTATAGGGGGTGGCGCTCACCTCCATTACTAGGCTGAAGAGCCAGCATTATCAAAGACAATTCTGTGGTCATGTGGCCAGCATGATTCCATCGAACATTGTTAACTTCCCGGCAAAGTGGTACCTATTTATCTACTTGCACTTTTAAATGCTTTCAAACTGCTAGGTTGGCAGAAGCTGGGACTAGTCATTAAAGGTAATAGTAAAGGTAAAGGTTTTCCCTTAACAAGATTGTCTATTTGTGACCGACTGTAGGGGGTGGTGCTCATCTCCATTACTAAGCTGAAGAGCTTAATTAACCAATCACAATGTAATCGATCTTACAATAGTAAGATTATATAGTTTCCTTTTATTCCATGAATTCATACTACACTTATAGTATGGCCCATCACTGATCCAATTTTTTTAAACTAAAAATTAATAAACTTAAAAAAAACTTTTGATAGCTTCTATGTTATTGAGGTATAAAAGATAGCTTTTGGAAAAGGAAATAAATTACATTATGCATATGCTATGGGAGGAAAATTATAGGTTCTGCTCAGTAACTGTGTTGGTTGGCTTGGCTTTTTACATCTCAAATCACAAAAGCTTTTGGATCAGAATTAGAACTGTCATTAAGCTTTCCTAAAGATGGGCAGCTCTTCCATTGTGTCACGCACACACTGCAATGGACACACACAGACACCATTGTCCATCCAGGAACTTCAGAGGAAGCTTCTGCATGTTTGGTGTGATCTAGTGAGGGCTGCCATAAATTGAAGTCAATTTGATGGCAGTTAACAACAAAGTGAGGTTCCAGACATTTCCAAAATATCCTGGATTCATTGACAGATTCTTAAGACTTGGTTCAATTTCAGGTCTAGTTCTGTCAATATTTCAAACCTGATGCCAAAGTTAGGTTGATCATAGTTTCAGCAGCATTCCTACTGTAAATTATAAATTACGTAAGAGATCACTGCTCAAGACTAAATGAAAAGTTATCAGATCTAAAGCTGTATCAGAATTCTATTCCAGATTCTCTTTTCACTATTAGTCAGAAAATATTTCAAGAAGGAATCTGCAAATTAGCAATTAAACAATTTCTACAATTAATTTACAATTTATTCTACAATTTCTATAATTTCTACAATTATAAATGTTGAATTCTATTTTGCCATTTGTAGCAATAACAATTGTTCCAACATCCTGGAAGTTAGGTCTGTTCCAATGATATACCTATGGCCTCTCTATGGTCCATGCTTATGTGCTAACACTGGTCACATTAGTGGGTGGCCTATACTGGAAGTTGGACGGGGGAGTGGTCTTCCTGGAGAATTCAGCAGCATTTGATACCATCAACTATAGCAGGGATAGGCAACCTTTCCCCTTTAAGGGCCGAGGGACTTCAGCTCCCAGAATCCCAGGAGCTATTGGGCAACATGGCTGAGGCTTCTGGGAGCTAAAGTCCCTCGGCCCTTAAAGGGGAAAGGTTGCCTACCCCTGAACTATAGTATCTTTCTGGGTCACCTGGCTGATATAGGGCTTGGAGGCATTGCTTTGCAGTGGTTCTGGAATTTCTTGGCTAAACATTCCCAGATGGTGGTACTTCAGCCTTTTGGCCATTAGCCTGTGGGGTTCTACAGGGGTCAATATGGTCTCCTATGCTTTTCAATGTCTACCTGAAGCCATTGAGAGAGGTCATCCAGAGCTTTGGGGCTGGGTGACATCAGCATCATGATAACACCCAGTTCTATTTCTCCTTTACAATTGATGCCGAGGAGGTTGTGGTAGTGCTGAATTATTGTCCAGATGCAGTAAAGAACTGGATGTGGGTGAACAGATTGGGGCTTAATCCAGACAAGATGGAAGTAGTGCTGGTCAATGGGAAAACCAAACTGGCATTGGGATCATCACCTGTTCTGAATGGAGTTGCTCTCCTTCTAAAAGATTTGTAGCTTGCGGGTGCTTTTGGACCCAGCACTGCTTCTGGAAAGCTGGGTTGCTGCAATAGCAGGAGCGCCATTCCCAGATTTTGCTGGTGTGTCAACTGCACTCTTTCTTGGGGAAGGCAGATCTGGTCACAGTAGTTCATGCCAGTTACCTCTCAACTAGACTATTGAAATGCTGTCTACATGGGGCTGCCCTTGAAAAGTGTTCAGAAGCTGCAACTAGTGCAAAATGTATCAGCCAGACTGGTGTCAGATGTACATTTTAGAGATCATATAACGTTATGATTCAACGTCAGAAACTCTGGCCACAGAAAGAGAGAAACAGAAGCTCTTGATGAAGGGTTTTCCTGAAATGCATCAGCAGGATAAATAAAAGCCTTTTTAACAGTACAATCCCCTTTGGCTCTCCACCTATGCATTTGTGGGACCCCAGAAATTGAGGATTTGCCTCACTATTTGTTTGTCTTGCTCAGGATATTCTGAACCGAGAGACAAATTTCTAAGGGATCTGTTCTCTTTGGTTTCTAATACTGTTTCAGAATTTTTAAAAATTTCCTGTTCAATTCTGAATCTATGGTAACTCATAAGGTTTCTCTTTTTGCCCTGGCAGCAATGAAGATTCAGGCTAGATATATTGCCAATACTGCTGTTGATTGCTCTGGGGATGCTCTCATATAATAAATAAATAAATAAATAAATAAATAAATAAATAAATAAATAATTTATTTATAGCCCGCCCCTCTGTGCGGCAATCAGGGCGGGTTACAGCATTTAAAAACAAACAAAGTTAAAACATTCCCTCATCCCACAATCCACCCTTCCAACCCCTTAAAACAGAATTAAAGCAAGAAAAAGTTAAAATGTCGTAAAACAATAAAACAACAAGGAATCAGTTATGCCGACAGGATAAAAACTCATCTCCCAACAGACAGCTGTTATTCTGGGAAGGCCTGACGGAAGAGATCTGTCTTTACTGCCTTTTTAAAAGCAGCAAGAGTAGTAATGAGACGGATCTCGTCCGGCAGGCCATTCCAAAGTCTGGGAGCGGTTGCAGAGAAGGCCCTCTGGGAGGTCTGAGGCAGCCTGGTTTTTATTGGCTGTAGCAGATTCCTCCCAGAGGACCGAAGGGTGCGGGGGGGGGGGGATCATATGGGAAGAGGCGGTTCCTGAGATAAGATGGACCCAAGCCACATAGGGCTTTAAAGGGTAAAACCAACACCTTGTACTGCACCCGGAAACTAATCGGCAGCCAGTGGAGGGATTTCAGCACCGGTGTTATGTGCTCCCTCCTAGATGTTCCTGTGATTAACCTGGCTGCCATATTCTGCACCAGTTGTAGTTTCCGAGTTAAGCACAAGGGTTGCCCCATGTAGAGTGTGTGGCAGTAATCCAGACTTGGTTACCTTGGCATGTACCACAGTTTCCAGATCCCTCATGTCCAGATAAGGGCGCAGTTGGCGTATCAGCCGAAGCTGATAGCAGGCACTCCTGACCACCGCATTCACCTGACTAGTCATGTGAAGTGACGAATTATAGTTTTATTGTCTATATTTTAACCAAAATGAATTTTAAATCTTTTACATGCAAGATTGTTATGTAATTTATTTTATGTTGTACTTCTATTATGCTGTTCTTATATATTGTATTGTATTTTAACACTTTGTATGTAAATGGCCTTTGGTCTAAGCATTAATAAATGATGATGAGCAGCAGTACAACTTAACGTTTTATCCTCAACAAAGAGTGTATCTCTCATTTTCTTCATTTAACACCAGTTCTACAAGAACTGCACTGGCTTCCAACTTACTTCTGAGCTCAATTGAAGGTGCTGGTGTTGACCTACAAAGCAATAAATGACTTGAGGCCAAGATGTTTGAAAGACTGTCTCCTTCCATATGAGCCTGCCAGAAATTTGAGATCTTCAGAGGAGGTCCTGTTCTGTGTCCCAACACCTCATTAGATTGGTGAACAGACTTATCAAGGCTTTCTTTGCAGAAGCACCTCACCTGTGGAACTCCCTACCCAATAAAGTTAGGCTGGCCCCATCTCTTTTAAGCTTCTAGCGGGGCAGAAAGAATAGTGCTGTTCTGCATGGCATTCAGTGTCTGAAACTGCTGTTTTAACTGCTTCAAAACTAGATTCTATGATTGTTTTTAGACTGCTTTTAGGATTTAAAAAAAAAATATTTTCATGTGTTTAATTTTTTAAAATCTTTGTATTGTTTTAATTGGTTTTTAATTCTTCCTCATCTTGGAAGCCCTTGTGGATTGGAAGTGGTATATAAAAATATTTATAGTTTTTGTTCTTAATTTAGAAAACTAGAGTATAACTTTTTTTTACTTCCAAAAGTCACTTTTTAACAAGCATAATATAATTAATTCCTTTTAACAGAACACAATTCTAAACAAATATAGCTAAGCTGAAAGCATACAAAGGAAAAACTGCTTGCCATATGCATATTTCTTTTTGAGTCTCGGCTATGCACTTGCCTCCACTAAGTAGGCAGAGTGTGTCTTCTGTGTTTCCTGAGAAGTCTGCTGTAATAGTGATGTGTTAGATGATCTCAGTACTCCGATGTCTAAATTTAGTCCACAGCCCAACTTAGCATTTTTGAAAATTAAAGCTGGAATCCCTTTTCATGCACTCAAATGGCCCTAGAATCCTTACATTTGGGTGTGTGCAATGTTCTCATTGAGAGATGTTTGGTCTCCAGGCAATAGGGCTGGGTTCTGTATATCTTTACGCACTTCAGTGGGAAAACCTCAAATAAGTACAGTTCAAGATATTCCAATTTGCTGTCAAAATGGGTCACAAGGCTTAGGAGCCAAATAACTCTGTGCTTATTCACATTTCCATTAGCCAACTGCACATATTCAGCCCTTTCTTCTTTCATAAATATAAAGCCATATGGAGATCTGCAAATAGTGCCAGTGCTTTGGTTTCTCCCATGTGCGGCCTCCCCTGTATTTCCAGCAGGATATTCTGCCACTCATCAGCTGTATTCACACAGCCTTGTTGAAGGCCTCATAAAGCACAGTTTATGAAGCTATTAATGAACACCATGAATGCAATCATCCTGAAACGTGCCCAGCATTGCATATTGGCTTCAGCATATTGATCCTGGCTTGTGTTAAGCAGAGTCCCCATTTTGTTCAAATTTGGAGGTTCTAACTTGAACAAGAAGGGAAGATCAACCAAGGGAAAGGAAAAGCATGCACTTATGGCATTCATCCATGGTTTCATAAATCATGGGCCTTGTGACCCATTAGTGGAGACAAGCGCACAGCCGAGACTCATGAAATGTTGGATGATCATAAAAAAATAAATGTAGTGTAGTGATGGTGGTTTCTTAAGCAGCAGCAGGCATGGTATACTGCTTAGTCACTGCTAAAGTAGTTCTGCTTAGCTTCCAAAATGACATGGACCACAGAATGAAATAGGACGCATTACTGAGAAAGACATAGGCTGGGCTCATTGGAAGATACTAAACAGTGGTAAAATTGTTGCTAATGGTGCAAAAAACAAAACAAAACAACACCAGCACCAAAACACACACCTTACCTCCTAAGGCACTAGATACAACAGTTACAAATTTATAGCTTGCTTCTATATTTTATTTTATATATCTTATATATATTTTAACATGTATTGGGGAATGACCCTCAGTGGTTTTTCTTCATCAAGGGTTACTATACCTTACCATATCCAGGGGTAGCCATATTGGCCATACAGCAAAATACAGTAACATTCAAAATCCACAAAGCAGTGATACCTTTATTGGACCAACCAAAATGCACAAAATATATGTTACAACTTTTGAAGCTCCACTGGCCATGTAAACCCACTGGGTGATCTTGGGCAAGTCACACTCTCTCAGCCTGAAAGGATGGCAATGGCAAACCCCCTCTGAACAAATATTGCCCAAAACCCCCCACAACCCCCCCACCCATGCCGTAGGGTCACCGTAAGTCAGAAATGACTTGAAGGCACACAATAACAACAACAAGCCTCACAGAGGCAACCTGGATCTCAAAGGAATCATGTTTTTGTTTTGTAATGGAGTTTAAATTTTATTTCCTGGACTGTGCAACTCTTTTTCTCTCAGAATCCACATGCCCATGTTACCCTAAGATCAGCCCCCCAATCACCCCTTTCAATTGTGATATCAATTTAGTATTAAATGAGATGCTGAGGTGGATAACCTGGTAAGGCAACCCCACTGTGGACACCTGCCATACCATATTTCAGAGGTAGGCAACCTTTTTCAGCCGGGGGCTGGCTCCCCGAAGTCGTCCCTTCCATCAGGCCCGAGGGGTGGTGGCGTACGCGCGCTCACGCGCAACCCCCCCGCCGCCCGCGCCCCCTGTGCGCGCTGCCGCTGCCGCCTCCGCACATGTCGCAACCATCATTTTGTTCTCCAAAATGGCAGCCGCGACGCGTTTGCACATGTGCAGTACTCCTGCACATGCGCAAACGCATCGCGGCCGCCATTTTGGAAAACAAAATGGCGGTCACAGCGCACGCGGCCGCACGGTGACCAAAATGCGCAGTGGCGATGGCAGGGGTCCGCGTGGGGCCCTGGGCTGGAACCGGCCCGTGTGCCGTAGGTTGCCAGCCCCTGCTATATTTGGTTGAAGCATGGGAAGAAACAACAGCACCCACCACAGTGAGATCACTCAAAGTCATCAGTGTAATCCTTTTGTCTATGGAGGACCATGATGAGATTCTGGCTGAAGAAGGTGGTTGTGCAGACACAGACAAAGGACTCTTTTCCAACAGTAGTAGTTTTCCTTAGTCTGAGAAATTGACAACAATTGTCTGAATATAAGGAAAATTCTTCCTTAGGAAAACCATTTAGCAGTGAGGTAATCCATTCATCCCGAAATGGTTCCCCCAGGACATGATTTTGCATATATATACCACTACCTAGGCACTAGAATTTGGTTTAGTCTGAAGCAGGACAGAATCTCTTATTTGACCTCTGCTAGATTCCTCAATAACCCAGTCACCCCACTTGCCACAGCTGCTATTGAGACAACTCCATTCTGGACCCCCCTTATTGGTACCAAGCTTCAAGCTTGGTATAGTATTACCATTAGCAAGGCCTCGACTTTTCGCCATCTCCAACCTTTGCTTCATTAGTTCTTCTGTGTTTGCGTGAGAATGTGTGTGCATATTTTATTAATAAAACTACAAAACCTATTTGGAATTGCCTCTGGACTTCTGTATGATTTGGAATATACAAAGGGAAAAGGTCCCAGGCTGAATGTTGTCCCAGCTAAGATGTATTCTTATTTGACCTATTAAAATTCCCCTAGGATATATTAATTTATATCGCCCGAGACTCCCAGCTTTTTGGGTAAAAGCCAAGAGGACCTGTCTGCATGGATATCCCTCCATACCATCTTAACAGAAAACAATAACAAGATTTTGACAAAATGTAGGCCTGTGACTCTAACATGATATTTTCCTTTCTCCTGTATGATTTTTAACACCTTTGTGCTTTTGGTTGGCCCAATAAAGGTATCACTGTTTTTTGAATATTGGATGTTAACTATTTCCTACCAGTACAGCTGTCTTTCTCTAACTTTGTTTCAAGCACAACAAGGTGTTTTATTCCACTTTTGGGCTAGACTCAGTGCTGCAGCCTTTAAGTATATGTAGCATACGGAGACCTGTAAGAGCAATTGCTATTAGAAAGAAAGGCCATAGCAGGCAAAATGGGGTGAGTAGGGGACAAAACAGTTAGAAGGGGGAAAGTAATTGTAATTTATATTTAATTAGTTTTACATTTTTATTTTGTAACTTGCACTGTCTTCAGCTTGAAAGTAGGAAAATATTTTAAATGAAATAAATAAAATGATGGGCAGACTGAGAAAAGAAGGACCACTTGGAGCAGCTGCTAAACTTTCTAGCTGCAGAGGTTCATCTTTTCCACTTCAGAAGGGCAACTGGCACAGGCCAGCAGAAACACATCCCTCTATGTGTGCTGAGCATGAGGCAAGAGGGTAATAAGATGGAAATGAGTAAGGTATGTAGCAGACAGTGAAGTTGGGAGTAGAGGGGAATACAAGGGGAAAGATCCAAAGCAGTTTTGTATGTGATCACAGGGAAAGAGATAAAAGGTTAAAATGCTAAATTATAATACTTTAAAAACAGGGAATAAAGGGAAAGAGAATAAGAGAGGGAAGCTATAACCAGAAGTAGTGAGTGGAAATGTAGCTGGCAGGGAGGCAGGCAAGCAGGGATGAAAGAAACTAGTAGCAGGGGATAAGGGTGAAGATGAGAAATGGCAGGAAATGAGTAAGGGTATTTTAAGAAGCTTGTGGATGGATAGGGGAGGAAATATATAAAATAAGGAATTTTCTCATAAAGCATCTGGATCAGCAAATTAAGCCTGAAATAAGGAGATATCCTTCCAACCTAAGGCCAGTATTTCCCTTTGAAAAAAAGCTTTACTATGGAATTTGCAGCTACAAGGAAATACCTGTTCAAAGTATTTATATATTTCAAAATGGGAATAGATAGCAAATAAAAATGTTATCCCATAACTGCAATATGATCACACCAAATTCTGACTCCATCTGCCATTATTTTTTGACTGGCTCCACTCCTGAGCAGACATTTTATGACTGCCTGCATCACACTATTTCCTCTCTCTTTCTCAGACTTCTGCAAGGCTGGCTATCTTTTGCAGCTCAAGATAAAGGGCACCAACCAGGACTTTCAAAAGTCTTCTGATAAAGTCCCACAATAGCTCCTTGAGCACATTTGGCAGTTATAAATGTCTTCTTGTGAATAAAAAAATAATAATAATTAAAGAACAAGAAGCAGAGGATACAAATAGATAGGAAAAATGTCAGTACTGGGGTGTCTCAGAGATCTGTATTAATACTATTAAAAAAACAAAACAGCCTTGTTCACAAACAATCCAGAGGTAGAGATAAGTACAGAGGTGTCCAGGTTTATTAGATGTATTGAATTGTATAGGACACGTTGAAGAACAAAACTGTTGAAAAAAGCTCCAAAATATTACTCCGAAGTGGAAGAATTAGGAGTGAAATGGCAAATAAGATTCAGTGTAAACAAGCGGAAAGTGATGCCTACTGAGGTCAATTAAAAAAAATACTTCACCTACACTCATGGAATTTGAACTGGTAGTGACTGACTTAGGCTGTATCCACACTGCAGAATTAAAGACGTTTAAGACCACTCTGCCATGAGTCTATACGACAGAATCCTGGGATTTGCAGTTTGGTGGGGTATTCAGCCTGGCCTGTCAGAGAGCTCTGGTGGTCCACCAAACTGCCAGGAGTCTATAGGATAGAGTCATGGCAGTTCAAATAGTGTCCAACTGCTTTAATTCTTCAGTTTGAATACACCTCAAGAAAATGGTCTTAGGGTTACTACAGATTGCTGCATGTTCTCATTGACCCAGTGTGGAATTCACTGCTAGGAGATGTAATGATGGCTGTCAACTTGGATGGCTTTAGAGGAAAACTGGATATATTCATAGAGAAGGGGGCTATCAATTATTCTTCAGTAAGAATATATATCACCTTCAGTATCAGAGGCAGCAAAATTGTGTAAATCAGTTGTTGGGAAGTATGAGATGGTAGATCAAACTGCACGTAAATCCTAGGGGTGGTCTTCCCACAGGCAACTGTGAACAGAATGCTGGACTAGATAGACATTTGGTCTGATTCACCAAAGCTCTTCTTATGGTATGTTGTCACTTAGGCTTGTACAAGATTTATACAGCCTTGGCTTAAGACCCTCTTCTCCCACTTGGCTACTTGTATTTGGTCCCTCTAATCATTTAAATCATTTAGGATCACTTAGCAAGTTCAACATTGCCTACTGCAATCAGTTGAGAACACTACTGATTTCCACAGGGAGATTCTACCTTATCCTTCAGAAAGAGCTTGTGTGGGCCCAAAATGCAATCCAGTCCTGGAGATTTGCTTAGCCCAAAACTTTGCCTATTTTCATTAATGGAGACAAACAAATAATTGTTTTTAAGCATTTGATAAACCCCTTGAGTTTTTATGAATAACTGAAAGAAATGTTTACAGACATACAAAACCCTTTAATATTTTCAAAACAAATACACAAAAATGTTTGTGCACCTTGACATACGCATAGCTTGTTCCTGATTCTGTGTATATGCAAAATAAACACAGTGTGTATGTATGTATAATATATATCTATATCTATATATATCTATATCTATCTATCTATATATATGTGTGTGTGTGTGTGTGTGTACACACACACACACACACACACACACACACTTAAACAAAATAATAATATTTTTGTATCTTTTTTTAAAAAAAAAAAATCATGGTCCAGATGCCACCAATCAGCCAGGATAGGTTGTAGGTTTGGTTGGTTGGCAACCCATCCCTCAAAATATCACAATGTTCAAATGTTTTATACATTCCAGTTATCTGACTTGTTCTGTAGTTCACTGTTAATGCTAAGAAATGCTCCTGAATATTATAATGCTTCCCACATCCTCTTGCCCTTTGAAGTCCTCAATAAATGCAGATATATTATGGGGTTAATGTTATGCTGCATGAAGACTGGAAACACTTCAAGGGACATTCTTTCTTTCTTTTTTCATAAGAACGAAAAAAAAGACCAAACTAGATCAGCACAGCAGTTCAAAAACTGCAGCATATTACCAAATGGCTTGCATGCAGGCAGTTATTCATCTGAATTAATTTCTTTGTCTTCCTCAGTCTTACAACTGTGTTAAAGTGGAAACAGTGCGACAACTTCAGGCTTACATGTAGTCTCAAAGAAACTGTGGTTGCAGAATTTTGCCATAATCCTAAAATTAATTTAGAAAGCTTTCAGATCCTCATAAAAACAATTACTGATTTCCTTTGACTGGGATCTGAGACCAACTTTAAATCATGATATTAGACCTTGGCTAAAAGAATCTAAAGTCAATGTCAGCCATATTTATGTTTCAGATGAGGGTTACCTTTAACTAGATGTGATGAAGTGAGAGGAATCATTTTGAAGGGAAAGGGTTGGTTATCTATATTACTAAGCTCAGCTCCCCATTTCATAAACACAATCTGGGAGAACCAATAAACATCCAGGGGTAGCTGTGTTGGCCATATAGTAAATCAAAAATCCACCAAACAATGATACCTTTATTGGGTCAACCAAAATGCACAATTACATGTTGCAAGCTTTCAAAGCTCCACTGGCTTCTTCATTAGGCAGGAGGGGAAAAAAAACTGAAGATGTTAGTCAAAGGCCTCCAATTTGCTGTTGTTTGCTCTCAGTTCAGATGGTATGGAGGGGCATATTTTGAAGGCTGGCACCACCTCCTTCTGGCCATGTGGCTGATGAGAGATTCTTAAAGTCCAGCAAATTTAACATCCATTTGCAAAACAAAAAAGATGGGAGGACCAATGTTATATTTTTATCAGCCTATCAAGGAAAAATAAACAAGAGTTGCCACTGATAATAAGATTCAGATTCCCAACACCCTTCCACCTAGCCCTGGAATTAATTCAGCTTCCACATTTTTGGCATATTTCCTCCCTAAAATTATAACACTGTAGAAATTTTCATATGAAAATTGATTGTGGTATTACGGTATGTTAATCTCAATCATAAAACAAATAAATACCTTGTAGCCCATCATGTGATTCTGCACCCTTTGTGAAGCATTTTTGTGTGGCTCTTAGTGCTGAATAAGAGCAGGTTTACACAATTGTACTCCTGCACTTCATTCCTAGAGACAACAGACCTGGCCTCAGTGACACATGCCTTTGTTACATTCCATTTGGATTAGTGTTAACATGCTCCTAGGTGGAGATGCCTTCGGAGAATGTTTGGAAACTTTAACTGCTCCAAAGAGCTACAGCTCTACTGTTAATTACGGATGCCTACAGTATACAACTCCCTTGTTGAAACAGCTCTACTGGCTGATGGTCCTTTTCAGGCCACAATTCAAAGTGCTGGCTGTGACCTATAAAGCCCTAAACAGCTCAGGTTATCTGAAGGACTGTGTCCTTTAATATGAGTCTGTCTGTCTTTTGAGGTCTTCTGGGAAGGCCATTCCCTCTAAGCCACAACCTATTCAGGTACAGGGGAAAGCAGTGGGTAGAGCTCAACAAGATTTGTAAAACTGTGCTGGCAACAAAAATATAGAAAATTTGATTCTAGGATCTCATCTGGGGGAAACACAAGTGTGAGAGCAATTGCTGTAAGAAAAATAAGCACCGTTCTCCTCTAGAACACCACCCCTGATCTGCCTTTAAAGATGTGACTGGAGCTCGACTGAACTGTTAAATGAGTTGCAAAAGGGATGCAACCCAAGCAGACTTGTTTATTAGTTTCTCATGTAAAACCAAGCACATTCCACAGTGGCCATGCAAGGAGGTATGTCTAAAGGCAAGTCCCACAAGAATGCATATGGCAAGATTGGTCAGTATAGAGCAGCCTTAGGCAGCTTGGTCGGAGTATCATAAAAGGACAGCAAACTATTAGCTTTTTAATGTGAAGTTGAAGGCTTTCATGGCCAGCATCCATAGTTTTTTGTGGGTTTTTCAGGCTATGAGACCGTGTTCTAGGAAGAGTTTATTTCTGACATTTCACCAGCATCTGTGGCTGGCATCTTCAGAGAATGCTGGCATGGAAGAAAGGGATATATATATACGGTTGGTTGAGAGGAAGCGATTTACATGTTAATCTGTGTATTGTTCTGTTGTTGAATGGAAAGGCCTCAGGGTGTCTATTTAATGAATGATCCACTGTCTGCTGGGAACCCTCCTGACCCTGGGTGGTTTTCATTTGCATTTGTTGGGTCTTGATTTTGGTGTTTTTCAGGACTGGTAGCCCAACTTTAAGGTTTTTTTTCTTTCTTGTTGAAGTTGCCCAGGTGTTTATGGATTTCAATGTCTTCCCTGTGCATTCTGACCTGGTAGTTGTTGGCATGGTCCAGAATTTCAGTGTTTTCAAACAGCATTTTATGCCCAGGATGGTTTATAAGCTGTTCCACTACTGCTGATTTTTCTGGCTGAACCAGTCTGCAGTGTCTCTCATATTCCTTGATTCTTGTTTGAACACTGTGTTTGGTGGTCCCAATATAGACTTGTCCACAGCTGCAGGGTATGCGGTAAACTCCCGTGGCTGTGAGAGAGTCTCTCCTGTCCTTTGCTGAGCACAGCATTTGCTGGATTTTCTTGGTTGATTTGTAGATCACTTGGAGGTTGTTTCCTCATCAGTTTCCCTATCCTGTCTGTGACTCCTCTGATGTATGGTAAAAATAGCTTCCCTTTGGGTGGTTGTTTGTCTTCACTCCTCTGGGTTTTTCTGGGTCTGGCAGCCCTTCTGATGTCTGAGCTGGAGTAACCGTTAGCCTGTAGAGCCCAGTCTAGGTGCTTCAATTCATCTTCCAGGAAGTGGGGTTCACAGATCCTTTTTGCGTGGCCCACCAGTGTTTTTATTGTGCTTCATTTTTTGTCCTGGGTGATGGTTGGAGTTCTTGTGTAAGTACCTGTCTCTGTGTGTAGGTTTTCTGTATACTGTGTGGCCTAACTGTTGGTTCAATTTGCAGATGACCAGGACATCCAAGAATTGTAATGCTCCTCTTTTCTTTTTCCATGGTGAATTGGATGTTTGGGTAGATGTTGTTCAGATGGTTCAGATCTTCTTCTCCGTGGCTCCAGATGATGAAAGTGTCATACACATATCGGAACCATGTAGTGGGCTTTTTTGGTGCTGTTTCCAGAGTTTGCTTTTCAAAATGTTCCATCTAAAAGTTTGCTATCACGGGGCTCAGAGGTCTTCCCATGGCTACCCCATCTCTCTTCTTGTAGAATCCATTGTCCCATTGGAAGAAGCTGGTGGTGAGGCAATGTTTGAACAGGGCTGTGATGTGTTCTGGAAAAATTTGTCAGATGAGTGCCATGGTGTCCATTATGGGGACTTTGATGAATAAGGAGACGACATCAAAGCTGATTAGTATGTTTCTGGGTTTGAGTTCGAGGTTGTTGATTTTTTCTATGAAGTAAGCCGAGCGTAGTGGGCGGTTTGCCCTATATGGGTTTGTAATTGTGTGGCCAGAAACTTGGCCAAGCCATATGTGGGGGATCTAATGGCACTTGCTATGGGTCAGAGTTGAATGGAAACCTTGTGGATCTTGGGAAGTCCATATAGTCTTGGTAGGAGAGCCTCAGATTTGCATAAACTTTGATGTGTGGTTGGCTGAATGGAGGAGCTTTGATCAAGGTATTAGTTTTTTTAATTTAGTATTATCACATTTTACTACCGGGCCTTTTTTATTTCAGGTACCAGAAGAATGTGACCACAGTGCTTAAGGGAAGGGTGAGGGAAGCATTATTTGTTGCTCTGCCTAAAGCAGCAAAAGCACTTGGACCAGCTCTGAATATGCAGGATCACCATGTGATCCAAGGATATCAATGCCAGAGCTGGATTGAAAGAAAGATGTGAAATGCAACTTTATTGATCCAGATAAAAGCCAAACAATATATTTCAGAGTGAATCAAGTCAGTCAGATACTCCTGCCAATCAGCCTTCGATGCAGCAAAATACCCAGTCCCAAGGTGCAAAAGCTTTCACATCAAACAGCCGTTGGCAGGTTTGCTGGCACAAGCCCTCATCTCAAATTGTCTCCATTTACCAGAATCTTCAAGCTCCCAGTAGAGCCAACACAGTACTTAATAATACACACAATACTCAAAAATATATGGCATTGACTGCAATATTCTGCATCTCATTTCCAATTATTTTGATATTTCCAAAAAATTCCATAGTAATATCTAGGCATATAATATCTATAATAGCTACCGTACATTCATAATATCTATGACATAGTAAGTATGACAAGAGCTGCATCCACACTGCAGAAATAATCCAGCTTGACACCACTTAAATGGCCATTGCTCCATGCTATAGAGTCCTGGGGTTTTTATTTGTTATGGCATCAGGGCTCTTTGACAGAGAAGGCTAAATGTCTCACAAAACTAGCAATCCCAGAATTCTACAGCATGGAGCCATGGCAGTTAAAGCAGTATTGAACTGGATTATTTCTACAGTATGGATGCAGCCAGTCTACTGGAATACATGGTACTGCAGCAGCTAGATAATCATGTATTCACACTACTCTCACATCCTTGATAGACATGAAAACATTTCAAAAAATTCATATATATCATGATGGAGACATGATCAAGACAGTATACAAGATGGGTACAGAAAGTGCAGCCTTTAGGCCAAATGATCCCCAACCTCTTTTGGACCCCCAAACCCCCAAACCACGCAAAAGGTTTCCATTTTTTTTCACATGAAACAATGCTTCCAAAGTGTAAATCACCACTCCTGAGCACAGATTCTGCTATTTATTTCTAGCAAGCACACTATACCCACAGCTGAATATGTTCAGTAACGTTTTTTTAAAGTATAAGATGTGCTAGAACTTTTCTGGGAACTACAGGAGAGGGGGGAAATTATATAAAATTCTTCCTAAGGCACATGTTACTTTCAGCTACATTTCTCTTACAAGGATTCACCATCAGTCCAGTTTATTTACCATCTCTCTCTTATTATTACATTATAATGGAACTATGCACAGCAAATGTCAAACACAAAACCAGAAAAAAAGGAGACTCATCCAGTATACATTACAAATATCTTGAAGCAGTATAATGATGATTACTTAAAGTCCATTACATCCCACCTCATTTCACATCACTGCCCCTGGGAGCTCTCTGTGTTCACTGAAATGTCTACCAGGCAACTCAAACACCTAAGTCATTTTTTGTAACCTATATACATAACAAAACATTAGTGTACAATTTCACTTATTTCTTTGTTTCTATTATTCTAGAGATTACTACATGCATAGAGAATTTGCTGCAAAGAATCTATATGCAAACTAGATTTAAGTGTGTGTTTTCTAATCATGTCAACCTTCTAGAGTTGAGTAAATTAGACCACTTTTAAATATAATCTTATCAGCATGGTCTCAGGAGCAACTTTGGTTATTGCACCATTTTCAGAGAAGGTCTAAAGACTTCTGCTCATGAAGATTACAGTGATGTGGTTCACCATCTTTTAAAGACCTGGGCTATGCTACAGCAGTTGCTAATCATATTGTGAAAGCCACATATTTTTGATTTAAAGCATACAAGGTGTGTACTCTTTCCATGGCTTGTTCTTAAGGGAAATGCAGAATTTTTGCATCAAATTTCAGCAGGGTGGCAATGATGTAACACCAAAGGGACTGAGCTTCACCTGCAAATTTAGGCAAGTCTGTGTTGACCACCTCTAATTTAGACATTATGACTGATACTGAAATGCTACATAAATTACTGCAACCATGCCAGTACCAGCATATATAAAAAGGGAGTTCTACACAAGCTTTTTCAGAACAAGCTTGGAAGTAAGAAGCCACCTTTAACCAAGACCAATGTCCTATTACAGTACTAACAAAACAACTGCAGACCAGACAAAACCAATTAATGAGTACTGAAACTAGTTCTCAATATTTTTGAACTCTCCTGAATTTCTTCACATGCTGTCTTCTTGCTTTGGGTAAAACCTATGTTTTTATATTTATCCTTCACAGTCCTTGAGGAGAGCCAGTGTGGTGTAGTGATCTGAATGTTGAACTAGAAGTCCGGGAGAACAGGGTTTGAAACCCAATTCAGCCATAGGTGACCTTGCGGCAATCACACTCTCCCAGTCCCAGAGAAAGGCAATGGCAAACCACTTCTTGTAGGCACTTCCTGCCCAGAAAACCCAATGATACTTTTGCTTAGGGTCTCCAGAAGTCAGAAATGGGATGAAGGCACACAATAACAAACAACAAGAAATCACAGTCCTTCAGATCAAAATTTCAGATACACACAGGCTATCTGAATTTGTGATCAATCCCCACAAACCCTTATTCCTGTGTAGCACGCAAAGCCATTTTCACAGATGGCACGCAAAGCCATTTTCCCTAGCATGTGGAGTGGGAAAGAGGAGGAAAAGGTGCGCACTTGTTCCTCCTCCTCCTGGAGAGGCAGCTGAAAGTCTGGGAAGATGCAGGGGGAGGAGGAGGAGGAGGAACAGGCACGCGCCTGCTCCTCCTCCTCCCAGGCCTTTAGCTGCCTCCAGAGAAGTAGGTGAAGGCCTGAGAAAGTGCAAGGTGGGGGGAGGGTGAACAAGTGCATGCCTGTTCCTGCTCCTCTCAGGCCTTCAGCTGCTTTTGGAGAGGCAGCTGAAGACCTGGGAAGGTGCAGGGGAGAATAAGTCCCACCCAAGAAGTCCTATTCCCTCTGGAAATTCAGCCTACAGCATGGGGTAATACCTGGTGCTGGAAGGCCATTTAGTTTAGGCACTCAGTGCCTAAAAGATTTGCCATCACTGCTGTAATTTGGTTCTAGGATCTCATCTGGGGGAAACACAAGTGTGAGAGCAATTGCTGTAAGAAAAATAAGCACCGTTCTCCTCTAGAACACCACCCCTGATCTGCCTTTAAAGATGTGACTGGAGCTCGACTGAACTGTTAAATGAGTTGCAAAAGGGATGCAACCCAAGCAGACTTGTTTATTAGTTTCTCATGTAAAACCAAGCACATTCCACAGTGGCCATGCAAGGAGGTATGTCTAAAGGCAAGTCCCACAAGAATGCATATGGCAAGATTGGTCAGTATAGAGCAGCCTTAGGCAGCTTGGTCGGAGTATCATAAAAGGACAGCAAACTATTAGCTTTTTAATGTGAAGTTGAAGGCTTTCATGGCCAGCATCCATAGTTTTTTGTGGGTTTTTCAGGCTATGAGACCGTGTTCTAGGAAGAGTTTATTTCTGACATTTCACCAGCATCTGTGGCTGGCATCTTCAGAGAATGCTGGCATGGAAGAAAGGGATATATATATACGGTTGGTTGAGAGGAAGCGATTTACATGTTAATCTGTGTATTGTTCTGTTGTTGAATGGAAAGGCCTCAGGGTGTCTATTTAATGAATGATCCACTGTCTGCTGGGAACCCTCCTGACCCTGGGTGGTTTTCATTTGCATTTGTTGGGTCTTGATTTTGGTGTTTTTCAGGACTGGTAGCCCAACTTTAAGGTTTTTTTTCTTTCTTGTTGAAGTTGCCCAGGTGTTTATGGATTTCAATGTCTTCCCTGTGCATTCTGACCTGGTAGTTGTTGGCATGGTCCAGAATTTCAGTGTTTTCAAACAGCATTTTATGCCCAGGATGGTTTATAAGCTGTTCCACTACTGCTGATTTTTCTGGCTGAACCAGTCTGCAGTGTCTCTCATATTCCTTGATTCTTGTTTGAACACTGTGTTTGGTGGTCCCAATATAGACTTGTCCACAGCTGCAGGGTATGCGGTAAACTCCCGTGGCTGTGAGAGAGTCTCTCCTGTCCTTTGCTGAGCACAGCATTTGCTGGATTTTCTTGGTTGATTTGTAGATCACTTGGAGGTTGTTTCCTCATCAGTTTCCCTATCCTGTCTGTGACTCCTCTGATGTATGGTAAAAATAGCTTCCCTTTGGGTGGTTGTTTGTCTTCACTCCTCTGGGTTTTTCTGGGTCTGGCAGCCCTTCTGATGTCTGAGCTGGAGTAACCGTTAGCCTGTAGAGCCCAGTCTAGGTGCTTCAATTCATCTTCCAGGAAGTGGGGTTCACAGATCCTTTTTGCGTGGCCCACCAGTGTTTTTATTGTGCTTCATTTTTTGTCCTGGGTGATGGTTGGAGTTCTTGTGTAAGTACCTGTCTCTGTGTGTAGGTTTTCTGTATACTGTGTGGCCTAACTGTTGGTTCAATTTGCAGATGACCAGGACATCCAAGAATTGTAATGCTCCTCTTTTCTTTTTCCATGGTGAATTGGATGTTTGGGTAGATGTTGTTCAGATGGTTCAGATCTTCTTCTCCGTGGCTCCAGATGATGAAAGTGTCATACACATATCGGAACCATGTAGTGGGCTTTTTTGGTGCTGTTTCCAGAGTTTGCTTTTCAAAATGTTCCATCTAAAAGTTTGCTATCACGGGGCTCAGAGGTCTTCCCATGGCTACCCCATCTCTCTTCTTGTAGAATCCATTGTCCCATTGGAAGAAGCTGGTGGTGAGGCAATGTTTGAACAGGGCTGTGATGTGTTCTGGAAAAATTTGTCAGATGAGTGCCATGGTGTCCATTATGGGGACTTTGATGAATAAGGAGACGACATCAAAGCTGATTAGTATGTTTCTGGGTTTGAGTTCGAGGTTGTTGATTTTTTCTATGAAGTAAGCCGAGCGTAGTGGGCGGTTTGCCCTATATGGGTTTGTAATTGTGTGGCCAGAAACTTGGCCAAGCCATATGTGGGGGATCTAATGGCACTTGCTATGGGTCAGAGTTGAATGGAAACCTTGTGGATCTTGGGAAGTCCATATAGTCTTGGTAGGAGAGCCTCAGATTTGCATAAACTTTGATGTGTGGTTGGCTGAATGGAGGAGCTTTGATCAAGGTATTAGTTTTTTTAATTTAGTATTATCACATTTTACTACCGGGCCTTTTTTATTTCAGGTACCAGAAGAATGTGACCACAGTGCTTAAGGGAAGGGTGAGGGAAGCATTATTTGTTGCTCTGCCTAAAGCAGCAAAAGCACTTGGACCAGCTCTGAATATGCAGGATCACCATGTGATCCAAGGATATCAATGCCAGAGCTGGATTGAAAGAAAGATGTGAAATGCAACTTTATTGATCCAGATAAAAGCCAAACAATATATTTCAGAGTGAATCAAGTCAGTCAGATACTCCTGCCAATCAGCCTTCGATGCAGCAAAATACCCAGTCCCAAGGTGCAAAAGCTTTCACATCAAACAGCCGTTGGCAGGTTTGCTGGCACAAGCCCTCATCTCAAATTGTCTCCATTTACCAGAATCTTCAAGCTCCCAGTAGAGCCAACACAGTACTTAATAATACACACAATACTCAAAAATATATGGCATTGACTGCAATATTCTGCATCTCATTTCCAATTATTTTGATATTTCCAAAAAATTCCATAGTAATATCTAGGCATATAATATCTATAATAGCTACCGTACATTCATAATATCTATGACATAGTAAGTATGACAAGAGCTGCATCCACACTGCAGAAATAATCCAGCTTGACACCACTTAAATGGCCATTGCTCCATGCTATAGAGTCCTGGGGTTTTTATTTGTTATGGCATCAGGGCTCTTTGACAGAGAAGGCTAAATGTCTCACAAAACTAGCAATCCCAGAATTCTACAGCATGGAGCCATGGCAGTTAAAGCAGTATTGAACTGGATTATTTCTACAGTATGGATGCAGCCAGTCTACTGGAATACATGGTACTGCAGCAGCTAGATAATCATGTATTCACACTACTCTCACATCCTTGATAGACATGAAAACATTTCAAAAAATTCATATATATCATGATGGAGACATGATCAAGACAGTATACAAGATGGGTACAGAAAGTGCAGCCTTTAGGCCAAATGATCCCCAACCTCTTTTGGACCCCCAAACCCCCAAACCACGCAAAAGGTTTCCATTTTTTTTCACATGAAACAATGCTTCCAAAGTGTAAATCACCACTCCTGAGCACAGATTCTGCTATTTATTTCTAGCAAGCACACTATACCCACAGCTGAATATGTTCAGTAACGTTTTTTTAAAGTATAAGATGTGCTAGAACTTTTCTGGGAACTACAGGAGAGGGGGGAAATTATATAAAATTCTTCCTAAGGCACATGTTACTTTCAGCTACATTTCTCTTACAAGGATTCACCATCAGTCCAGTTTATTTACCATCTCTCTCTTATTATTACATTATAATGGAACTATGCACAGCAAATGTCAAACACAAAACCAGAAAAAAAGGAGACTCATCCAGTATACATTACAAATATCTTGAAGCAGTATAATGATGATTACTTAAAGTCCATTACATCCCACCTCATTTCACATCACTGCCCCTGGGAGCTCTCTGTGTTCACTGAAATGTCTACCAGGCAACTCAAACACCTAAGTCATTTTTTGTAACCTATATACATAACAAAACATTAGTGTACAATTTCACTTATTTCTTTGTTTCTATTATTCTAGAGATTACTACATGCATAGAGAATTTGCTGCAAAGAATCTATATGCAAACTAGATTTAAGTGTGTGTTTTCTAATCATGTCAACCTTCTAGAGTTGAGTAAATTAGACCACTTTTAAATATAATCTTATCAGCATGGTCTCAGGAGCAACTTTGGTTATTGCACCATTTTCAGAGAAGGTCTAAAGACTTCTGCTCATGAAGATTACAGTGATGTGGTTCACCATCTTTTAAAGACCTGGGCTATGCTACAGCAGTTGCTAATCATATTGTGAAAGCCACATATTTTTGATTTAAAGCATACAAGGTGTGTACTCTTTCCATGGCTTGTTCTTAAGGGAAATGCAGAATTTTTGCATCAAATTTCAGCAGGGTGGCAATGATGTAACACCAAAGGGACTGAGCTTCACCTGCAAATTTAGGCAAGTCTGTGTTGACCACCTCTAATTTAGACATTATGACTGATACTGAAATGCTACATAAATTACTGCAACCATGCCAGTACCAGCATATATAAAAAGGGAGTTCTACACAAGCTTTTTCAGAACAAGCTTGGAAGTAAGAAGCCACCTTTAACCAAGACCAATGTCCTATTACAGTACTAACAAAACAACTGCAGACCAGACAAAACCAATTAATGAGTACTGAAACTAGTTCTCAATATTTTTGAACTCTCCTGAATTTCTTCACATGCTGTCTTCTTGCTTTGGGTAAAACCTATGTTTTTATATTTATCCTTCACAGTCCTTGAGGAGAGCCAGTGTGGTGTAGTGATCTGAATGTTGAACTAGAAGTCCGGGAGAACAGGGTTTGAAACCCAATTCAGCCATAGGTGACCTTGCGGCAATCACACTCTCCCAGTCCCAGAGAAAGGCAATGGCAAACCACTTCTTGTAGGCACTTCCTGCCCAGAAAACCCAATGATACTTTTGCTTAGGGTCTCCAGAAGTCAGAAATGGGATGAAGGCACACAATAACAAACAACAAGAAATCACAGTCCTTCAGATCAAAATTTCAGATACACACAGGCTATCTGAATTTGTGATCAATCCCCACAAACCCTTATTCCTGTGTAGCACGCAAAGCCATTTTCACAGATGGCACGCAAAGCCATTTTCCCTAGCATGTGGAGTGGGAAAGAGGAGGAAAAGGTGCGCACTTGTTCCTCCTCCTCCTGGAGAGGCAGCTGAAAGTCTGGGAAGATGCAGGGGGAGGAGGAGGAGGAGGAACAGGCACGCGCCTGCTCCTCCTCCTCCCAGGCCTTTAGCTGCCTCCAGAGAAGTAGGTGAAGGCCTGAGAAAGTGCAAGGTGGGGGGAGGGTGAACAAGTGCATGCCTGTTCCTGCTCCTCTCAGGCCTTCAGCTGCTTTTGGAGAGGCAGCTGAAGACCTGGGAAGGTGCAGGGGAGAATAAGTCCCACCCAAGAAGTCCTATTCCCTCTGGAAATTCAGCCTACAGCATGGGGTAATACCTGGTGCTGGAAGGCCATTTAGTTTAGGCACTCAGTGCCTAAAAGATTTGCCATCACTGCTGTAATTTGGGAAGCTAAAGATAAGACTTCAAAATCAAACAAATACAAAAGCGAATATGCACAGATACAAAGCTGACACATAGAATAGTTTTAGTTATATTCTGATCCACTCCACAAATGTCATGGATATATGAAGATCTTACCTGAACATAGCTGTTCAACTTTTGTGTAGTTTAAAGCTACTATGTCATTCACCCATGCAATGATGTCATGTCTGCTCATAGTCTCTTGGGTTATAGAGGTAGAATACACGTTGACCGCCATCCCCCAACTGCAAAATAAGATAGGTAGGTGTAAGACTGGTGATTGAATTTATGCCATTTTGAAGCCAACAGTCAACTATTTGTGCTGGTAAAATTAAAATATATTTAAAGTTTGACAGCTTATCCTTGTAGTCCTTGCTGAGGTAGAAGAATGACTACAATGTAAATCTTTCTTTAAAAATGTCATATGATACAAAGTCTTCCGAAAGGCTTCCACATGGTAAAAAAAACCCTACAAGGACAGCTTGAGACTCTCTGGAAATAAAAGGCTAATATAATTTCTGTAACATATTCTCTACTTCTTCATTTCTTCTTCTCCTTTATAGTGACATCTCAACTGGGAGTATTTTCTCAAGACAATCGTGATACCAGAAATTGAAAGAAAATTAATTCAATTAAAAGTGAAATGCAATAAAGTGAATTGTGTAATGCAGGAAGAGTTCAAATCCATTAGACATCCATATATTCTGAAACACACACACAATTTTTAGCAATATAAATAATCTTCCCACACCCCAACACCCTACATATGTACTGGACTACAACATTCTTCATCTCCAATCAACATGGTCATTACGCTGACTCAGTAAGAGGTCCATTTCTTTGCTTCCACTTAGACACCAAGGTTTCCATGATGTTTGGGATAACTGGAATTGTAATCCCACACATTTGAAGGATACTAGGTTGCAGAAGGCTGAACCAACCCAGTTACTCCACAGTAGTGCAAGAAACTTCAACAGGACTTTGATGAATTAATTTTGCATGCCAGAGAACATACAATGTACTTACATCATATTTCTTGGCAACATTGAGGGAAAGCTTTCATGATAATTTGCAACCATGGACGTAACATATTTATAACCTATTGCTTCATATATTTAAGACAGAAAGCAACATGGCTCTTCCTTTCCCTCCTGTACCATCAGGTTTTCAGCCTGCAGCTCCAAAATAGACATAGCAGTTAAGAGATTTAACAGCTGACCATGTCTGGCCACAAACTTTCAGCTTAGCAAACCAGAGATCTAGAACGCTGTTCAAGCACAAAAAGATAAGAAATTATTGACAAATGGCTCCTCCAGATGGAGCAAGTATTTGCAACTGTAGTTCTCAGGGTTTTTAAAATCTGAATTACATTTCTGTTGTGCCAGATCATTTTCTGGAAATTCCCAGCACCAGCTGCAACATTTTATTTCCACACCTGAGTATGTCTGTATTTAGTTCCAAGATGTATCAGAACAATATGTTAGCTTCTTGTTTCCTCCTTTAAAAATATTAGTTATTGTCCTATAGTGCCACACTAGAATAGCACTGTTGCACTACCACTCTGTAACACAAAAGAGAAAATTTACCCTTCAAACTACAAAATCACCTTAGCAAATCAAACCCTGCTTTAAAAAAAACCTTTATACCTTTGGCAGAACCCTCGTGCAGATGTAAGAAATCATACAAACAGCCACACAAAAGAATGGAACAAGGGGATGTAGAAACTACAACTATCTGCAAAACCAAAGGAGCTGTATCTCAAGAATTCATATTTCTTTAGCCCAATCTGGGAGAGCCCCACATTTCACTTAAAGAATGCTTTTCTTTATTAGCATGTGTGTACTATGCAGTCTTGAACACTGTGGGTTTTTTCACCATAGGAAAAAAATGTCTTATTTCAGCCATGGGCATTTCTATATAGTAGAAATGGTGACTGTGACACGAGTCAAGAATGTGGAACATGCAAGCATGGAAAATGTATGCTAATGTGATTTCATAGTGGCAAAGATGATTTAAAGGTATTTCTAGTGAAAGAATGTATGCACACATATGCAGATGTGTGTGAGAGCCATAATGGAAGGGCTAGTTTTATACACCGGTTCATATTAGGCAACATATGTCCATTCCGACATTAGTGCGGCTGTGTCTTATTAACATGATAAACTGGCTGAAGGCTAACACTGCAATGTAAGAGTTAGGAAAAAGGCTGACAGGCAAACATATACTTCTTCCTTCCATATTCGACCTCTTGTGCCTGAATGGACTTTCCTTATGCTATAGTCCAGCACTAGGCAAAAGGCAATAAAAAGTCACACATACCCCTATGCACTTTGCAGTTTTCCTATATCTTACAACTCTGTGTCTCACTGTTTTAGTCTGCCATACCACAGACATAATTTTGCCATCTTCTGGAGAGAATTAGAATGAATTCAACCTCTTGACCCACTTAGTGCCCTTAGGAGTTTTCTCAAGCTTCTCCCTTCTGTGTATTGCTTTCAGCACATACCAAACTCTTCTAGCATTTTTGTGACAATTAATGGGAGGTCTGCTACACCATGAGATAACATATGCAAGATGACTGGTTTTCATTCATCAGTTTCTTTCAACTTGTGGGGTCCATTAATGGGAGACAGGGAAAAAATATGGCATCTGCACATTGGATTTACAGAGGCCAAATTTGGGGCTGCACCAACAAAACTAGTCTCCAATACAATCAGATTATGACCTTTAGGGAAGGGGTGGACAACTCATGTTGGACTCCCATTCCCATCAGCCTTAGCCAGTATAGGTAATGGAGAAGGATGATGAGAGTCACCATGCCGCAGATGAGCCACCTACCCACATCTTTAGATATGGGCACATGAAGGAATATCTACAGATATAGATCTCCCATATATATTCACCTCATGTACACTGTATAACAGCTTTCTCCAACCTTTGCCCTCTGTGAGACACCATATGCCTTCCATTAAGTGTAAACAATATATATTCCTCACAGCATAGCTGACAATCTGAATTTTTCAGATTGCTTTTACCAGCCTGTAGCAATCCATATAGGTACTTTTCTCTAGCTTGGAAGTTCCAGCAGGAAAGTGAGCTATCATATCCCTTGCCCAAAGAATTGTATACACCAGGGGTAGGCAATCTTTTTGAGCTGGGGGCCGGGTTGCTGTCCCTCAGACAATTGGGGCCCCCGAAGCACAATAAATAAATAAATAAATAAAAATAAAAATATATTTTTAAAAAAATAAAAAAATGCATGCACACTCTCTCAGCCCCAGAAAAGCCATGGCAAAACCCCTGTGGAGATTTTGCCAAGAAAACCCCAAGAACAAGGAATAACAACAATAATCAATATCATCATGGCAGGCGGCGGGGGCGGCGGGGGGCAGTGGCGGCGGCAGGACCAGCCTGGGGCTGGTCCAAAGGCCTTGGGGGGGCCGCATCTGCCCCCCCGAGGCCTTAGGTTGCCTACCCCTGGTATACACCTTCAATTAGGGATGGTAACTCCTCTCTCTTGGGCAAGGAGGTACATAAAATACTGGGGAGAAAGAAAACACCCACCTAGCCAGCCAGATCAGCCAAATCAATCCTGATAATGAGAGGGCTGACAGATTTGGCAGCCAGATCCTCTTCCCATCTCTTGCTGTGTTGCTAGATTTCTAACTATACTGCTACATTGTTTCTGATGCTATATTTTTTAAAAACAATGCTTTCTTAACTGATTATATCTATGTGTGTTTACATGTATATATTAGAAGGTTCAGCTATGGGAGAAAGGTGGGATATAGATTCAATAAATAAATAAAATCATAAAGATATCAACAGAGTAGGCTAATATATGGGATATTTTATTGTCAACTGACAGATTACCCTTATATTATGTAAATGAAAGTGTTGGAACAATCAATGAGGAGCATAAAAAAAGAAAAGAATCTGCAAAAGAAGAAGAAGAGCAGGATGCTGTCTGGTAAGTAAAACTCAGATAGCCAGGATGAAGGATGTAGCACTATTGCAGATGAGCCTGCCAAGAGGGAGAAAAGTCCTGAGTCTTTGCCAGATGTTTTTCCAGGGATTTCTTCTATTTCCAAATGAAATGGTCTGTTTCAAGGCCACCAAGAATCATTAACATATCCCTAGAACCTACTGTGTCACAGAAAATTCCAGTTCAACAAACTAGCAAACGGAAATGTCCCTTCTATTTAATTTCCAAAATTAAATGCCTCATCATCTACGGGCTGCAATATCAACATTTCAGAGGAAGAAATGCTATAAAATAAAAGATCCAGAAGGCACCATGTTAGGGAAGGCATCTTTGGATAAACTGAAGAAATTAAGATGGCAGTATTTTTGCTGCTAACCCAGCTTCAGCACTAGGACACATGTCACTCAGCATAATGGAGACATGGATTAGCATGTCAAAATTGTTGATGGGAAAAGGAAAGAGGCAAGGCTTTTCTAAGATATCATTGTTAACACCAGATATCCTCTTCTTTGAATGGCACCTCTCTGGTTTTGCTTATTCACAAAATTTTAATTCATGTTTAGAATGTAAGAATATATTCTTAGCAGTCCCAGATTCAATAGTTTGTCACTTTAAGTAACTACTAATTAATTCAAAACCATCTTTTCAGCTACCACAGAGGAACAGATTGATTAGCAGAGAAAGAGAAATTAAAAATAAAACCTGCAACTGTGCTGTGAAGTGTGAAAGAGAATTTATACATACAGGCATATTGAGCTTTCTGAATTTTCTTGGGGTATCCATTCTTGATTCCAGTACTGAAAGCCAGGTGTCTGTTCTCTTAAAAATCTAAAACCAGTCCCTTCAGAAAAATGAAGTATCCGTATGTTGGTTCCCAGAATTTACTGACAACTCAGCAAGGTTCAGTAAGATCTGATTATCTTCTGCATGGATGCATATTCATTTAATGCACATTCATTGTCCTTTAACATCATTTAACCACCATAACTATACATACATCCAGTGGCAAAAAAAGGAACTCTTTCCCACCTTCCCAAATCCACGGCTATACACAGAGTAGCAATTACAACTGCTGGCAACTGAGAATACAAAATCTCAGTATTTGTGTGATAATGGTGTTAGGTCTAGAGTGGTAGGTACCCTAGATAGAAAAGTGAAGATCTGTTATAACATGTTTCTGCTGAGTGTGTAGGAGTCCAGAGGTCTATGGTCTTTTTGGTTTACCACTGCCTATGGAGTAGATTTGCTGAGGACCAAATAATTCAGGAGTGGACAACTACCAGGAATTTAGGGATTGCATTGGCCCCCTGTGGGAGCTTGAGGGATCTGCCAATTGCCACCCTTATTTTTATAAAAAATAAATAAAATGCCTCCTACACCCCTGGGGTGTACAGGGTACAAACTGCGCAATGTGTTTGGCTCCATCAGGCTGTCTTAGACTCAGGGAAAATATTTTTCAACCAGGAAGCAAACTGGAAGTTGACTTCTAGTTTACACCCTGTAAACAAAAGACCCCTCCCTGGCTTAAAAGAAACCATGTCAAATTTGCACACACACACACCATTCTCTAGGTGTGTGTAGAGCATATGAATTTTTGAACACAGGCAAAAGAAATTGGGGAGCTAGGGGTCTTTGGCCATAAAATAGCCTTGGAGGCTGCATGCAACCCATGGGCCACACTTCATCCACATATCTTCAAAGCAGGCTTCTTTTAAGATATCAGGAAAGCAATGATCACTGTTGGAGCACATCTAGTTCATCCTGCTCAGTCTGCTAACAAGTAGGTACCAGTAGGTCAACTCAAGTTGACGCACAGGACCCCAGGAGAGAAGAACCAATTTAAGTTGTCCATGTTTTTTTACTTTTGAACTGAGAGTTTTGAGAAAAACAAGACATATACACACAGCTTCCAGGCAAGAAAGGGATAAGTATAGAGACCACACTCTCTATGACTAAGGTTCTGGTGGCTCAGGCAGACAACTCTGGATTTCATTTCTCCCAGTGATGTTCTGCTACCAAT
Organism: Phrynosoma blainvillii; assembly: GCA_026167975.1. Taxonomy (NCBI): domain Eukaryota; kingdom Metazoa; phylum Chordata; class Lepidosauria; order Squamata; family Phrynosomatidae; genus Phrynosoma; species Phrynosoma blainvillii. The sequence continues at coordinate 64,757,867 of JANUYF010000004.1, forward strand.
GAGATTACATGGGCCTTTATTTCCTACTCAGTTTAATGAGCAGAAATTATCCAAAGGTGTTCATTCCTGGAGATTTAATATTAGGAGGAGAAAACAAGAGCTATTAAAAGACCTAAGTCACTTGGACTAATCACCCAAATCTGTTTGTTATCTTGAAGATGTGTTAGATAGACCAACTCCTTGTAATTCTTTGAGAGTAAGGGTGAACAGCCTCTTGAGGAGACCACAATATTAAAAGGAATTTGCAGGTCACTGGCAAGACAGATGATGCAACAATGAGAATCCAGATATGTTAGGTATGCATCCTAGAGTGATTGTTGGTAAAAGACATTTTTAAAGAAGCTTTCTCAAGACTAACATAAAGGTGAACCAGACCAAGCCAGAGAGGTAAGCTTTAAAGACACTATATGCTGATGACTATCTTTTGGGAGTGTTTTGAATGTGTGTTCCTGCATGGCAGGGGGTTGGACTGGATGGCCCTTGTGGTCTCTTCCAACTCTATGATTCTATGATAATTCCATTTCCGTTAACTAGAGTGACTGCAGCAAGAACAGGGCTCATGCGGTAATGTCATAGGAAAGGAAGTATGAGCAGATTATCAAACCAATAGTTTCAGACTATTTCAAACATTTATTTATCACTGGATGAAATGCGCTGGAAGAGCTACTTGTTCACTTCACTTGCCATGGGAGGTGGCATGAAAGAAGCCAGAAATTGAAAATATGGAAGCCTTCTGATTGTCAGAGATAATTTTGCTTGGTGATCCCATAGGGACAGAAGATGTGAAGATGCTTTTGCCAATAGCACTCTTCCTGTTCGGGGTGTGGTATTCTTGTCCTTCATTTCAATAAGAAAACTGAGAAAGGTTCAACTTGACTTATGTTTCTGTCACATACTTTATATGGGACTGTACTCACAAACTAAAGCTTATTTTAAGACTTATTACATGGTTCCTACAGTAAACATGACAGCTACAATATGACTTGTAGATACCATTTTTTCTTCCTAAGTATGTTTGCATCAAACAAGTAAAGATCATGTGGATACTGCAAGCACATATCTTCTTCTCAGGTTGCAACACCACTTTTTCCTCTCTCAAGTTCTCATTCACCAGGAATAACTGCATCTCCAAACAAAATTTACCAGTTCATAGAAAGTATAGTGAGGTTTCCAGAAAGTTTCTCAAATGTGATTTCTTGAAATGAAGTGCATATGTTGGAAATGTATCCAAATTTTGTCTAAGTTGTTGCTAATTTTGTATGTTGTTGTTACTATGTATGTTGTTACTGCCTCTAACTATTGAAATAAATAAATTGATGTTTATTTTCCAGTTCATGTACCACAAATGTAATCTCTACAATCTCACAATACAGTGACACTTTTTCACATTTCATTTCATTTTAAGCTCCTTGTTTATAATTCCACTCACTCACATGTGGAATTGCATGTGCAAACTAAGGATAAGACTTCTTGCCTCTGATGAAATGGATTTTAGTCTGCAAAAGCTTATGACATAACAGAAGTGTTAACCTTTATGGTACAACCATGACTCTCCTGATTTTGCTGCAAGATTTAATGCCATCTTATCTAGAAAAGCTACCTATTGCAAGCTACTAAGCTAGCAACCAATATATATAATCTGTAATATAATATATGTATTTTATTTTAAAGTAATTCTTTACATTTTATTTTATTTTATTTTATTTAAAGAATATTTAAATATCTATTAAGTATTCTTGCTTTATTCTTTTATTTACCGTATTTTCCCACATATAAGATGGCTTTTTAATCCTGGAAAAGGGTCTCAAAAGTCAGGGATCGTCTTATACACCAGGTAGAGGAGGAGGAGGAGGAGGAGGATGAAAGGAGGAGAAAGATAAGGGAGCCAGTTCTACAGTATGGATGTAGCCTGAATCTGCACTGCAGAAATAATGTTGTTTGACACCGCTTTAACTGCCATGGCTCCATCCTATGGACTCCTAGGATCTGCAGTTTGCTTTGTGGTACCAGAGCTCTCTGAAAGAAAAGGCTAAATATCTCACAAAACTGCAAATCCCAGAATCCCATAGCCTTGAGCCAGGGCAGTTAAAGTGGTGTGAAACTGCTTTAATAAATTTCTGCAATGCAGACGCAGCCAAAGTTGATGTGTTGCTTGGGCATGGCTTCTTTAACAAATAATTCTTCACAATGAGAGAGAGAGAGAGAGAGAGAGAGTAACCTTGAAGATTTATCTATAGGAGAACCAAGTTCCTTAACTTGGAGGTTATATGTGTATGTTGTGTGCCTTCAAATTGTTCCTGACTTATGGCGATCATGGCAAGACTGGTTCGGAGGAGGTTTGCCATTGCCTTCCCCTGAGGTTGAGAGTGTGTGACTTGTTCAAGTTCACCCAGTGGGTTTCATGGCAGAGTGAGGAATCAAACCCAGGTCTCCAGAGTGGTAGTCCAACACTCAAACCACTACACCATGCTGGCTCTTATTCCCCTGTACTACCTATGAAACAATTGCAGATTTTTTGTTGTTCTTATGTGTCTTCAAGTCCTTTCCGACTCATGGCAATCCTAAGGCAACATTATCATGGGGTATTCTTGGCATGTTTCTTCAAATGGGGGTTGCCATTACCATCCTCTGAGGCTGAGCAAGTGTGACATGCCCAGGGTCACTTACTTGGCTGCAAACTGTACCTACCCCAGAATGCATCACTTAATATATTGGCAGTCCTTCCCCCCAACACTTTCTCATTCCCCCCCCCCCCAACCATCTCATAGCTGGGAGATGGAAATAATTTTTAAAGCAGCATTTAAATCTGAACTATTTTTTAAAAAGTAAGGTCCAAAACACACTGCAGAAATAAATGCTAGGGAACATGGGAGCTGTAGTTTGTGGTGTTTATAAGTGACAGTTTTCCTGCTAAGTACCTGCATGTCATAAGCATTTGAATTAAAATTAACATATTGAAATCAAATCTGATGTTTTTAAATTTTTATTTAGTGTGCATTGGAAGAGGGGTAGTCTTATACGGTGAGTATATCCCAAACGCTATATTTTAACTGGAAAAGTTGGGGGTCGTCTTATACACTGGAAAATACAGTTTATTCTTCTACTTTCACCTTTAAAGTAAAAGAATAAAGAGCTAAAGATGTTGCTTAAACACTACACTAAACTGGGACCAAGAAAGAAAGTAACATGTCCTCCAAACTGATGTAACAATAAAGAACATTTTGAAGCAGGTAAAAATACCTCAGCAATTTTTCTTCAGGATACCATTTAGCCCTGATACATACTTATAGGATCAAGTAGCTGAGATATTTCTCAATTTCAGAGATTTTTAAATGGAAAAAATGAACATAATTGAAAGTCATTCTTATTAATCATCAACCCATATGGCATTTTAAGGAGTGCTCAAAAGGAATAAGTGGGGATTAATCCTAAATAACATGTTTACGATTGGGGTATTAGGTGAGATTAACAGTTAAACTGAAATTGATAAAAGCTGAAGTGCTTTTTTTTTTTTTTTGCTTTGTAAGTTATCAATAATAAATAATTTATTTCTATGGAAAATCAAGTTTTATTTTTGTAGGTTCCATTTTGTATTTGCTTTCTCAGATAACAAGAGCCAGCACGAATATTAATATTCTGACAAAAGCAAGCTTAGAATTGAGCCTAAATCCAAAATGGGACACTCTTCTAAGCAGGCTGGCACTATTGTGGGATTTCCTATAAATACTGTCTCTTTAATCCTCCCCTCACTGATTAATGTTTACATTTCTGTGTGATCAAGACAAGCATTTTGGAGACTGCAGAGGGGAGCTGTAGTGCACAAATCAATTCCATTAAAATGCTTGCCACTATATATCAAAATATTAAAAAAGAAATCCTGTGGCAGGTACGGAGGAGAATCTATTGTGTAGCTAATGCTACCTCCTGTGTCCCTCCAGTAGTGAGTGTGAGAGATGGTGGGTAGGATCTTTTTTTAAAAAAACAAACACACACCATTTGCCACCACTGAATTACATTTGTTTGAGTTTCCATTTACATTGACTCCAAGGGGGGAGAATTAACTATGCCAGCTCAAGAACCACTACAGTTCCTAGGACTAGGCTGCCTCAGAGATGTGTTGGATAACTAAGGAGGCTTAGGATTCTATAGATCCCCTATATCTCTTACTGTTCCAGATCATGCTATTGTAGAACCACCATAGGAGCAGAGATAGTGGTACATTTTTCTGTTGGTGCAACACAGAAATCTCTGGCAGCAGATCTAACACGGGGTAGGCAACTGTGGCCCTCCAAGTTCGTTTCTTTTAAAGTAGAACTCATTTAACCTCCTAATAGCGGTGATGTTAGCTAAGACTCATGTGAGATATAAGCCAAAAATATCTGGAAAGCCATAATCTTCCACCCCCAACCAAAAGTGAGGCCCAAAATCTCCTATGGCCCTTGGAATATTCTTCCAGGAACCATAGGACTGAATCGTAGAATAACCAGGCAGCTCAATCCCTGCATTTTACTTATGTTTCCATGTTCTCAGATTTTTGTACTCTAAATTTTTGTACTCTGATCTCACAATCCCATATGATATTTGGAAGTATCAGTGAATTATATTATGCTTACCTCCAAGTAAGTGAGTGGTTTATATGACTGTAGTCTAAAACAGACTGACTGAACTGAAATACGACAGTCCTTGTGATGAAGTCATAATATTCTGAACTATGATAGAAGTGTTTTAAACACATTATAGTTTTCTGAAGCATGTGCATCCAGGGCAGAGAATGGGTAACTGGTAAAGCACAAAAGGCACTTCTATCTTCATTCAAACAGAACAAAATACTGACAGTGGGATGGACAGCATGCAACACTCTAGTCACTTCTATAACACTAACAGGGTGTTTTCAGAATTCTTAAGCTTTAGGGGAGGTTGTTTCTTTTTGCTGTGAGTATGTCTGTGTTTCATAACATTGAGAATGGGTGATGGAAAAAGAGGATCCCACTTCTCAGTTATTCATATGATGTCAATAGTTCCACATTCTCTGAGGCAAATATGATTATCATGAGCTATGGAAGAAGAAATGTTAGACTAGGCTGGGATGTGTGAGCCCCCACCCACAATGATCCAACAAAATTGAACCTAATAGGGTCTTACACGTGTTTTCCTTTTTCTTCATATATTATTCATTTTTATTTGCTCTTTTTTAGAATAATCTCTGAGGAAAATGCGATTATCATGACATCTGGAAGAAAAAATGGACATATTAATGTATTCGGGATGAGACGGTTCTGCAGCTTGAAGGTCTAGGCAACGATTGCAATTAGGCACACCTTTTTTTCTAGAAGCCTGATAAGGAGGCTGCACTCATGTTCTTCATGATATAGATCTGACCATGTATATCTAGAATCTTGCAACCTGGTTACAATGCAACTTTCTTTTACTATCCTTAAAGATGATCTAGAACAGCTTTCTCCAGCCTGGAGCTGGTAGGACACAGATATCTCCAGATATCTTGGACTACTACTACTATCCCTAGCCACAAGTGATTTGTAACTGATGGGAGTTGGTACACACATTGGAGAAGGCTAGTCTAAAAACATTAGTTTGTGAAGAATCCTGTCCCCCGCCCCCCTCCTCACCAAGAAGCTGGAAATGGAAAAGCCACAAGACTTATTCTTGGTTCAGTACTAAACCTGTTCACTGCCAAGAACTACATTCCAAATGCTTCATAAATGCCATGATTACATTTGTTTTATTTATTTTTATAGAATTAAAATACCTGTGTGTAAGCCTCATCTGGGAGCTAGTGCAGGCTAGTGGTTTGAATGCTGGACTCTGTCAAACCAGTATTTTAATTTCCACTTGGCCATGGAAACTCACTGGATGACTTTGAGCAAGTCATGCTCTCTTTGCTTCAGATGAGGGTAATGGCAAATGACCTCTGGACAAATCTTACCAAGAAAATCCATCACACACTCACCTTAGGGCAGTGATGGTGAACCTTTTAGGGGCCGAGTGCCCAAAATAAAAGGCCTTCCGGCACCGGGTGTTACCTGGTGCTGGGAGAGGGATTTCTGCCCTCCGGGGGGGCAGGACTTCCACCCTCCAGAGGTGGGACTTCTGGGGTGGGACTTCTTCCCCCCACCCTCCCTGGCCTTCAGCTGCCTCTCCAGAGACATCTGAAGGCCCAGGAGTTGAGGGGGGAAGAAGAGGAACAGGCATATGTCTCTTCCTCCATCCTCGGCCTTCAGCTGTCTCTAGAGAGGCAGCTGAAGGCCTGGGATGGCTGGGAAAGAGGAGGAGCAGGTGCGCACCTCTTTCTTCTCATCACCCTCCGCATGCTGGGGAAAATGGCTTCGTGTGCCATCTCTGGCACGTGTGCCATAGGTTCGCCATCACGGCCTTAGGGTTTCCATAGGGTAGAAATGATCTGAAGGCACAGAACAGATAAGCCTCATCTCACAGGCATAACTAGCTGGAACTTACCAATACATCTAGCACTGCTGATTCCAACTATAAAATCTTGATTTATCCACTTGAAATCACAAGTATTATTTTTGAAAAGATAAAATAGGAAGATAGGTGTAGGACTCCTACTTGTTTTCTGGCTACATCATCTATAACACTCTTGTGTTTCCCAACCCACTGTAATCATGCAGTGATTTAGCTTAAAAAACAACATGGAAGTTTATCTGAGGAACATCCAGAGCATGCTGGCTGGGGGATTCTGGGAGCTACAGCCCAAAGAAGTTATTTTTCCAAGCTCTGCTGACATTTCCAGTATTTTAAAATAAGAGCTGGGCAGCATCGGAACAGTCCCCTAAGCCTAAAATGCAATGCAAAGGAAATATAAATCCACAGAATTGTCCTGGGGAAATAAATTAAAGTCATTTTCCCCTACTGTAAAAGCTTTCTACTATTCTGTCTAATAGCTGGGACAGCTATATATCATTATCATTACCAACTGAGTATCTTTCTCAAAAAATCAATAAGCCTTCTCTTATATAAATAAAACACAAAGCATTTTTTCCTGTAAACTATGGGAGTGTCCATATAAAGGTACTTCTCTCGCAAGTATAAACCATACACTAACATGGCATTGTTGATCCCTGAAAGCCAGCTGGGAACTCCCTGCCACTGTCTAACTAGTCCATTAGGGAAGGAACTTAAGTCAGCCCATCATTATGTTCCTCTCCTAGGGGCTTTCAGGAGTCACAGTTGCATTCATCTGCCTTCTTTCTTTCTTTTGTGGCCAATTATTCCACATTTGTATGTGCCTTGCCAAGTCAGAAGATTGTTTGGAAAAAAGACTGCATTACTGTGGGCAGGATGCAATGGTCTGCTTATGCTCTGCTCATGGAAGGAGCTTCCACATTCTGAACTATAACCAGAGTTCCCACTCCAGCAGCTTCCTCTGCACCCTAAAAACTACTCTGTAGGGCTAGTTGCAGAGAAGCTCTGATATTCCCACAAGCACATCATGGGATTTAACCTTGTGAATCAAGAAAGTATGTTGAGCTCTAAATTCATAATCATTTTGAATAATTTAATGTTTTTAATTTAAAAACTGAATTTACTGAAGTTCTTAAATGTATCATTTTGCAATGCACCTGAAGAAAAGAGGTGTGTGTATTATTAAACATTTCAAAGATCAATTTGAATCAATTCCCAACTTTAAAAAAAGGCAATAAAGTGTGCGTGTGATGAGTGTTCCAAGTTAATTTGGATACAAGCTACGTGTTAGGCACAACCATCCCATGATGGTACTATTTCATTTCAAGTACTGGTATGTAAAAGAAAATCATTGAGGTCCAAATTGTTGAAGAACTACAGCCAAATGTGGTACTAGAGGAGGACACAATTTTCAAAAATTCTACACAGGCTTCAATCCCTACAACATAAATCAAAAGTTCTAGGAAATGTACTTATGCTGTCTCTTCCATCTTCTGCTCCCCACTTCATCTGAGAAAAATATGTTCCAGAGGGCTCAATGAGAGGTCTGTTCTTATCTCATAAATACAGAGACATAGAGAAAGAAACAGTATATGAAACTTGTGACACTGCCCTTAAAGTGCTAGAAGACTTTTGAGGTGTGCCAAATACAAATATTCCCTAGGTTTACTGGTCAACCACTCTTTGTGGGTCTTGGTTAAGAGGACATCTTTTATCCATTCTCTCTAGTCAAGGCAGCAATTTTCTCATCTAGTAAAGACTGGTTGTCAGAATTAACTCTACAATACAGGACTGGGAATCGCTGCTGATGAAAATGAAATTCTCCAACCTAGATACTAAGTTCTATCTTTAAGGATTACACCAATGGAAGGTGACTCAAGAAAAAAGCATTATCAGGAATAAAGCATATTTGTTTATCTCCCAAAGACATATGATAAAGAGATGTGTAGCATAACCTTCCATTTTTAAAAAAAATGCAGGCAATGCTGGTAAAATAAGGCACACAATGCTTGTTTACAATCTGTTTTTCAGTTAACATGTCCATTGCAAGTATCTCAAGAGTGAATCATTAAGCATTTTGTAAACATCCAAAATGAAAATCATCATCAGAAAGATATTGGGGAAAATAAACTGTTAACCCTGGACAAATAATAATCTGCAAAGCCATTTTATTTATCTGTTTAGAGTGTACAAGCAGGAACAACAAGCTCTTGATTATATAGTCCCCAAACCATGGCTTTAAAAATTAGGAGGAAAGGCGTCCAAGTTTGCATGCTCCCTCTTCCCCTTTCTTGCACAATGTTTATGTTTCTTGTCTAGTAATATAGTTTCCTATGATTTCTGAACTTACAAACCATGGATAGTTTTGCCCTCCAAATAAGAAAACCAAGTAAGTAGTTCATCACACAAGGGGAAACTGGAACTTTAAACAGTGATTAACCGAACAAAATTGTTCAATTGACATTAAAACGCGGTTAAAATTAGATTAACGCAAGAACCATTATCCTGTGAATAACCAGGGAATAACCAGCTAACAAATAGCAAAAAGTCATTCACGGGAAAATCCCATGAATGATTTGCTGCTGTTTCTTGCTTGGTTATTCACGGGTTAATGGCACTTTAATCACATTTCACCTCGACGTCGTGTGAAAACCATTAGCGCAATTGCACAATAATGGGTTATTCATGGGACAATATCACTTTGAACACAACGTTGTGTAAAAACCATTAGCACATACTTTCAATTGCCCCCCCCCCATGATAAACTCCTAAGTTTCTAGTTCTAATATGGTTTGCCAATTTAGAAATTATAGTAAACTAGTAAGTGCTACATGGAAAAACCACATTTGCAGCCAAAGGCTGAAAAGGAAACAAATAAGCCCACAGCTTGTTCCTGGGCCTCCAAACCATAAACTTGACTAATTTTATGCAATTCCATACATGTCTATTCAGAGACATTTATACTAAAATGAATGGGACTATTCTTTTAGATAGGTGCAGATATGATTTTTGCATGTGTACTTGGTGTTGACAACACACAGCTGTGGGTTGCATGCACCTCCACCAGATTCTGCAGTGCTGCTCCCTTCAGTGTCAAAATTGCTGTCACAGCAAAACAACATTTCCATTAAATAGGGTTGCCATTTGTCCAAGAAAATTTGGAAAATCTTGAATTGAAGGGACTAAAAAATGTCGCAGTTGAAGCTGTGAATCCTGGATTTCTCCTTTATCACATGCCAATGAATATGTTAAAATGTGGCAGTGGCAATGAAGGAGGAAATTGTGTAAGAAGACTGGCCCTAGTGGGCGCCTTATCTCACCCTGCAGCTCTGGTTGCTACTGCACAGGGGTAGCATTGGCACCTTATTCTTCCATTCCCTCCTTCCTTCCCTTGACAGGTCTAGAAGGTAGAAGAGGAAAGGAGGCAAACAGTGATGCCCTCGTATCATGTAGTGATTGTCAGTGGCTTGAGCCTAGTGCTAGACAGCACAGTGGAATTTCATTTCCAAACAGCCTCAAGAGAATAAAGGGAGTCCCTTTACTCTCCGGGGCTCCTTGGAAGCCTCCCTCTCTTCATACCAAATTGGGGGGGGGGGGGAGGGCAGAAAAAGGAGCTCTTAGACTGGCACTGAGGTTGAAACACAAGGGTAGAAAAAGTTCAATGATTAATGTGTTGAATTTACATAATCAGAATGCAAATTAATAATATGCATCATAATAATTTACATAATATACAAATAAGATGCCCAGTTATGAGGAACTGGAATATGGCAACCCTACCCTTCAAGAACAAGGTGAAGGGAGTGTGTGTCCAACCCCAGAATCCTCCCAGAAGAATGACTGTGTTTTGATCCACATTCCTGCACATCTTGTTCTTAAAGGGAAGTGACGATTTCTTTTTGCCACTGCCAAATTACAGCTATAAATAATATGGTGTGATTGGGGTGTGGGTGGGGAGACAGATAGACCTGCGTGGGCTCCAGGGGGCAAGATGTCATCATGGAGCCAAAGAAGTTGCCTACCCCAAGTTGAAAGATCTGTGAAATTGAGAGGTGTTTTTTAAAATTTTCTATGCAAACATATATTATGTAATTTTAAAGGCATGTGATTAGCACTTTGGATTAGATTCCTACAGCTCCATTTGATTGAAAACCAATGTATTTTAATTGTTAATGTAACCAGTCAATACACACACTTGTACAAGAAAAGTATGAATTAAAAGACTGAAAATTATTTAAATAATTTGTCTTCTTCCAAGTGATACCCATTTCCTTGAAACATCTGTGACCTTATGAATGAGTCTTATTTTTGTCAATGTAATTCAGCTCAAGAGACTGTGATGTAAGCAACAATCTTATGCAAACTTATCTGGGAGTAAGCCTCTTTAGACATCCTTTCTATTTGCAACACATACACAGGATTGGTTTGAAAGTAAGCAGGATATCTACAAGCACTGGATGATAGTTGTATGAAACATATTGGAGTATAGATTTTCTTTTGGAAGTCAGTACACAGGAAATAATATAGCATAATCCTAGTTGGCATTCTACAACATCACAAATTACTACTTTATTTCTTCACTTTCATATATAGGCTTCCATCTCAGTTGATTTTGGCATAGTTCAGAAAATGAGACCAACAAAAGTAATGACAATTTCATGGTGGCTGCTAAGAATGCATCATGGTGAAATATGAACTCACAGATCTACCACTTTCAGATCCCACTCCTTGGATTATTCATGGATTTGGGTTTTGAAGTTTTAACTTGTTCATTTTTCTCCTAAATAGACTGAAGGGAGGGGGAAAGAGTATCTTGTGAAATTAGTTGTACAAAATCATAGAGGACTGGATCTAGAAACCTCCTTTTGTGAACAGACAGAAGAGGGAATTCCTCAAAATCAACTAGAGGCACTATGTTCACAAAACTATTTACAGATTTACAGATAGTGCCTCTAGTTGATTTTGAGGAATTCCTTCTTCTACATCACAGCTCCACCCTTGGTATAACACTTTTAGGACTGGTGGAACTGCCATGAAGAAGAAGGGTGAGGAAGTCCAAATGCATGTACCTAAATATGGATGTAACCTACATGCACCAACTTAAGAACACTGCACCTAACAACCAGTTAAAGTTAGTTTGGCAATACTCGACAGTATATTAACTGCAAAATATCTTAACACAATCACCAAGGAGGTAAGAAGATAAAGCCAAAGTCTACTGCCCTATAAAGCAGATAAATGTCTTGATAACAGGATCCTACACTGGCATGTATTATCAGGCTGCTAGAAAGAATATCTAGTTACTGACAAGTAATATATAACAGTTACATTCTCTCTCACACTGACCAGCAAGCTAATTCTATAGCAATTTGCTTTGAAAGGGGGTAGCCATGTTATTCTGTTGCAAGTAAAACCACCAACATGGCACCTTTAAGATCAGTCAGTCTAAAGTTGTTTGTAGAAAGTAGTTTTTAGACGGGATGTTTATAAAATGAAATTCTTGTTTGTATTGTAATGATTACAAAATCTCCATTATGACTGAGAAAAGCAGTCTTTTTTTAAAAAAAATCTGCATATAGAGTAGTTGTGTTCAATATACCATTGTTTACTTAATTTTCTTATAATGGACTATCAGTGGAACAAAACATGGTTAACAGCTTATGAACAAAAAAGGACAGATTGATAACCTCCCAAAAGGCATACTGATAACACTAAAATTACATAGTTATCTATTTCCACAGTTTAGCAAGAAGATGCATTTTGATATCACTTTCTCTAAGAGAAAATGTTTAGAGGAATTTTAAAAATATATGCAATGAGAGCCTTTATCTCCCTATCAGTAAGACTCCTAAAAAGTAAATAAAATGAATTAAGGTTCCAGAATTTTATTCTATACAGTCGCCCCTCCATTTTTGCAACTTGGTGTCCGTGTCCCTTGCCTGTTCACAGGTGGCAAATGGGGGGGGGACGGGACAAAATGGGGTGCCCCCTATGGGCACGCACTGCCATTCAAGCCAATGGGGCTTGAATATTTGCAATTTTCCATTTTCACAAGGGGATCTGGAACGGATCCCCCATGAATACGGAGGGACGACTATATTTTAATCTCCTACTGCCATTGCATATAAAAGATGTCACTTTTAAGGTAAGGGTGGGCCATTGTGGCCCTCAGGATCATTGGCATCTATAACTCCCATAAGCCCTAGCTTATGCATAGTCAATGCTGAGAGAATATGAGTGTTGTAGTCCAAAACCATCTACTCCTGGTACAAAGCATTATCAACAAAAAAAAAAGAGAAAGAAATTGGTGCAGGCCTGAAAAAGGCCTAAAAAAATTAGGGTATTCATAAAGTCATACTGGATGCATGTGTATGTGTTTCTTATTCTGCAAGAGGAAAGCACAAAAATTTCACAAACAATTAAACACTTTAATCTTTAAAAAAACCCACATTTTTCTGATGTTACCTACGCCAGAAAGAGGAGGAGAGTCCATAGTCAGGTTAATTTTAAGTGAGTAGATGGCGAAAAGCACAATACTATTTCAAACCAATATTCACAGGCTAGCCAATGCTCAGCTGAGCAAACATATTCGCTCTTTTTTGTTCCAATTCAGCATTTCAATACATGCTATAGCTTAGTGAAATATTTTTATAACGGTTTTCAGGACAGTTTCATTTCCTGCAGCTTGCTTCATAACATGAGCACTTCAAAACACACACACACACACACACACACAACGAAATTATGAATGGGGGATGGGAAAGAGAGGAAGGATGTTAGCTCAAAGGGGATATGCCTAGCAAC